>JAEAOA010000192.1:807500-872500 GCA_016746295.1 Potamilus streckersoni
TGTATATCAAGCCTATATCAATTTTCCACATGTTTCTGGAAAGAGACCCCTCAATATTAAATTCCGTTAAAGATCACAGTGCCATTCCCATGTTTATTCCCGTTAGTGGCCATTGTCTCCATGTGTTTACATACTACGTTATCTTATTAATAAAGGTTATGGGGGCATATTTATTTGCAAATTTCTTTCTCTCTCTGTCAATCTAGATTTATTTATCAGTTCTCACTCCGCCTGTGTGTTTGTGTCTTATGAATATAATCTCTCTCTCTCTCTCTCTCTCTCTCTCTCTCTCTCTCTCTCTCTCTCTCTCTCTCTCTCTCTCTCTCTCTCTCTCTCTCTCCGCTTTCAACTAACAAAAAGCAAAGAAAAAGACCTAAACCTAAATTAAACCGAACTAAAGCAAAACAAATAAATCAACAACCCCCCAACAAACTTATAACTTTACGCGGGGTCTGTCGTTTTCAAATAACACAAACTCTATACATTACAAGAAAATCGCAGATTTGCTATTTTTAATTTAACTTTTCTGTTTTGAAACTAATTCACAAAGTTATATAACAGTCGGTCTCTGACGTGGCGCAAGTTAGTTTTAATGTTTCACGACATGGACTGAACTTGAATGCCGCTTTTTCATAAAATAGCAACTCACAATGTTCAAATTTCGGCAGTAATGTTTTGACTGTCTCGTCTTTAATTTACTCCAACATTTGGGTAAACCAAAATCAAGTAAGTGATATATGGCTGCTAGGGTTGCCTGATAATTATTTCTTGGCGTTAATTTTAGAAAAGCGAAAACACCAAAGAGCAAGTGATTGGAACTTATCCTCACGTGAATCTTCACATAATTTGGTGTACAAGCATACTTGCTTAAAGAACGAAACCCAGGATATAAAGTATTAATTGGAAAAAATACAAGTTAAAACAGGGAATAATGATTGTGGGAAAAAATCTATATCGTACGCTAGAACTTTAAAGGAGACAAAAAGGAAAATACTGTGAAAAAGACACAGTAAATATATAATGATTTTATTTTTGTCCAATACATCATGGCGTAGCTCGTGGATACACGGTGTCTTTGCTTCCTCTGTGCAGGAAATACACATTGGACAACTTTGTAATAGATTGAACGCTTTGCCTTTAACCTAAACTTCATTATTACCCGAGTTTGTTGAGGAATGGAATCTTTTTCTCTTGTAAATTCGGAATATACTCTTGTAAATAACACAGCCCTTTTTTGATGAAGACAACGAGCCTGAATATTATTTCTATTTCATATGTCCTTTGTACAGAATTTTAGAAATTTACCATTATAGTGATTTTAGAAAATCCCCATTATACAGTGATTTTAGAAAGTCCCCATTAAACAGCGATTTTTGATATTTTCCATTATACAGTGATTTTAGATAATCACCATTACACAGCGAAATTAAATAATTTCCATTATACACTGATTTTAAAAAATTACCATTATACAGTGATTTTAGAAAATCCTCATTTTACAATGATTGTAAATGATTTCCATTATACAGTGATTTTATAATATTTCCATTATACTATGATTTGAGATCAATTTCATTATACAGTGATTTTAGAAAATGCCCATTATACAGCGATTGTAGATAATTTCCATTATACACTGATTTTAGAAAATCCCCATTACACAGTGATTTTAGAAAATCCCCATTACACTCAGATTTCAGAAAATCGTTCGTGGGAAGAAAAACAACTATTAGGAAAATTCATATCTCAGTTCCAGTGATTAAATGGATTACTGGGTCAAACATTAAGATGACGGGGGATGGGGATGGGGGAAGGTGGCAATAGCTTTACGGGTGGGGTGGTGTCAGGTAGGCTACGCCGCCGCTTCGAAAAAAGCCAGTTCTCAAGATAAAACCGGAAAACTCTATTTAATAAAAAGACCGTAAGAAATCTGACACAAAAATATATATGTGTGCTAATTATTCATTTTCAATACAAACACTCTGCGCCATAATCTCTAGTAAGCGACTCTACTATCTGGTGCTTTACTATCCAGTTTTGGATATCATTCATACGCTGACCAGCGCTGAGGACATTATGTTTAAAGTAACAAAATAGTTCCAAACGCTTAGCTTTACAACTTTGTTTATTTTCGTGACTTGCTAAGGCCATTATAACTTAGACCTTTAAACTAAGTAAAATTCTTAAAAATGTATCAAGTATTTTTGCAAAATGTAATATTGCTCATGCTTTTCGTAGCACATCTGTTGGCAAATCTTTAGTTTCGGAGGTGCGTACATGGACATCTTATGAAGCTCATCAATCTCGGATGCAAATAAATATTGCATGCAGACCGCAGTGCCATAATGTCAAATTGAAATGATCGGTTTTGAGAACACAGCGTAACCTCTGAAGTTTGGCTATATAAATTTATATGTATTCATTTTATAATTTATTTTATTATAAATAAAATATTTGAATAGATTAAACAAGTCATGCAAAATATTTACCTGAATACGCGGAAGGGTCAACTGCAGTTTGAAGACTGGTCGCCCTCATAGTCACACAGATTGAAGCACATGTTAGGAAACTTAATCAGATAAAATTTCAGAAAACGACTAAATTTATCCTTTAAAAATAAAATAATAATAAAATGGAATGTAGCATATCCGAAATCGGATCGGCCGAACTGTTGTTTACTCAGAAAATATAATACTTTAGCTAAAGCTGAGTGACTATCAGTCTAATATTACGTGTAACGAACTTGGACACAGATACCTTGGACTTAAGTCATTACCAGTTAGCGGCAATACCATTTATACTCAAACTACAAACATTGTACTACATTATTAGATCAGAATTTCTCCTTTAAAATTCTTTTTATGTTGTTCTATTTTCACTGCAGACTTCCAATCTCCTTCATATCGGAACGGCGTGTTGATACCAGAAGAAATAACTAAGTGTGAAATAACGGACTTAAATCAAGGATGAGTTCCATCGAAAATGTAACTTCTTGGATGGTTGATTCCTATGGCAGAAATGTGACCATATTTAATTTCCAGTTACAAATGCCAGACTACATTGTTGCAATTTACATGTTGTATCTCTCGATGTGCATGGCAATCGGTGTTCCAGGAAATTCCATCGTAGTAGTCGTATTCCTGAAAAACAAGCCGAAATCAAATGCAGACTGGTACATATTTTGTACGGCTGCTTTCGATCTAGTTTGTCTCCTAGTCACTGCCCCGATGTATATCGTGATTCAAACCAAACTGTGGGATGTAGTCGATGTAAATATACTTTGCAAAACCCTGAACTTTTTGGGCCAGTTCGTTACATTTTCTGAATCCTGTCTAATTTGTGCTATGGGTATAGAGCGTTTTATTAAAGTCTGTAGACCATCTTCCTCATTTGGTCGTGTTTGTTACGGAAAATATATAGTACTGATTATAACGCTTTCTGCTTTTTTCCTATGTTTACCAAACCTTTTCTTCTCCTGGATGGGAATTCAGAAAACATGTTTTCCATACACACAGCCTCCTTGGATTGCATCTGCGTTTTTTCTCCTCACAGTAAGTTTTTTCATTGTTATGTTCGGCATAGTGTCGTTTTCTTACATAAGCGTGGCCTTGAGGTTGTTACAAACTGGCAAGCAAACAAGGCAAAATACCATAAACTCGAGAAGGATAGTGAGGTGCAACCAAGTTTCTCCACTCCCATGTCAAACGGAATGCACGGAGGGGACATCCAGGACGATTCCAACATTAACAAACCACACCACCTACCGAATACAAAATGACGCGATGATTGGTCTTGGTAGATTAGTCAATCCATCTTTTCATCAGGTAGAAACGACTGAAACTTCTTTTTTGAAAATATGTCACGCGACGATAATCAATGAACAAAATAAAAATTGTAGACAAGACCTTCCTGTTGTGACAGTGCTGCCATTAGCTATGTCTTCAGCACAGAAAGCAAGACTTGTACGAACAACTAAGGTGTCATTTTTTATTTCACTTATCTTTATTATATCCTGGTTGCCAGTTTGGGTATATACAATTATGGCTTTTACTAATACAACAAGAAACGTAGTGGTTGGATTTTTCATCAAACAATCTTATCTTTTAAACACATTTATGAATCCAATTCTTTGCTTATTATTTAATCCTTCTTTCAGAAATAATGCTAAAAGACTGTTTTGCAAAAAAGAACCATGATTATCGCACAAATTTCCAAATTAACATATGTACAATTTAAACAATTAAATATTTAGAAAGGAAACACTAGGCGTGAAGCATATGAAAGGTTAGAACAAAGTAACACCAGTGTAATTGCTGTTACAGTGGGTTCTATCTATTAAGTATTTATATAGATATTGTAGTGACTACTTTGTAACTAAAAATTGTCTGAGATTGTTCTAATTTGTTATTTATAATATTTAACGGAATATTTCAGATATTATTAGCTATGTCATATCGAGGCAGATCAAAAAGCACACTTATTATGTTCTATTAGTGACACTATGTAATAGTTTATTTGATACATAATCATCTATCGTAGTTGTGTTTTTCCTTTTATCGTGTTTGTGTCAATTTGTAAACTCTTATTTTATACGTGTTCTTTCTTTTTATCTCTTAATAGTAATGCAGGATTTGGAAAGGGTAGGAGCGCATACCAGAATATGGTAGGGGTTTGGTACACGGAAGACAATGTGCAGCGTTACGCGCTGCACAAGTTTGAATTCTACTTCTCGAAACCAGAGAGAGAGAGAGAGAGAGAGAGAGAGAGAGAGAGAGAGAGAGAGAGAGAGAGAGAGAGAGGGGGGGGAAGAGAGTGTGTGTGTGTGTGTGTGTGTGTGTATATATATATATATATATATATATATATATATATATATATATATATATATATATATATATATATATATATCCTGGTACAAAGATTCAGCACATGACATATTTGGCCACGAAGTTAGAGCCAAACGTCAAAAAAGTAATTGCAGACACAGAAAGTACTGAATTGATAGGTAACGTGGCCGCCGACATGATTAGTAGGCCCTAGGAAAAATTCTTCAGTAATTCCCAATGAATGACAAACTCTGAAGGCCGTGGGCCCCTTGACCTTTGTGGTTCTCCGGAATCTTTTCCTGGTTCTCCTACCCTGTTCAAGACCACAATACTCGTGTGATTTTCAGAGCTTTGGGGTTGATTTAGGAAAATTACTTTTCCATTTCAAAATCTTCTTTTAGTTGGCGAATTAATTAGTCAAATTCATCTGATGAGCGCAGTAACTTGGGCATACCAAGCAAATTTCCTCCTACAATTTTTGATTTTCTCCAAACAAGATTATTTTATGTTTCGTAAATACATACACTGTACAGGCAAGGCTGTAACTACAGATATACGTACACTAAATACATAAACTGTGCAGGCAAGGCTGTAGCTACAGATATACGTACACTAACTACATAAACTGCACACACAAGGCTGTAGCTACAGATATACGTACACTAACTACATAAACTGTACAGGCAAGGCTGTAGCTACAGATATACGTACACTAACTACATACACTGCACAGGAAAGGCTGTAGCTACAGATATATGTACAATCGCCACAGCTGCACAGTTCGTTTGATACGTGTGCAGACTTGTCGAAAAGCGTGGTAAATCTTTTAAAATGTCACCTTCTGCATTCAGCCGAACACAGCTGACTTTCAATGGGCCTCATTTTTGTACAGATACCAATGAATACAGAAATTTTGTATGAGGAAATACAAGATTTTAAAAAGCGTTTGTACGTGAAATTGTATTTTTCCTAATTAGCAACTCGAAAAAATGAAGCTAGCAGCCACGTAAATCTGAATTTAAAAATAAATCCATTTGGAAGCCAGTTTATGTACTTACAGAGGTAACAGAGTTCAATTTCTTAGATTATACACAGAAGTATGTCTGACAATGCTATTAACAAGTCAAACCTCAGAAAATCAGAATTTAAGGTTTAGCCTGATGGTGCCCTGTAGAAAGACTTTGTAACAGTAATGGTGAAAATGAAGGTTAATTCGCCGGATTAGATTCATCCAATGGCCTTCCGAGAGTTATGCGTTGACACGTTACAATATTTTCAATGGATATGTGTAACTTTTCAGTGTTTTGACGATTGTGAAGTGATAAAAGACGCGTGAGAAAAGTCGAATCGAGAGGAGGCTGGATTCGCGCTTGCATATCTCATATTAATTTATAGTAACGATAAGGTGATTTCGTATTGTCAAAGATTTCCTCGTACTTTATTGATATAACTTTGGACTTTTGTGAAACAGCCCTGGAAGCCCTTATCATGACACACTTTAAATGTCTGTATCATGGTACAACATAAATGTCTTCATCTTGGTACAACAATGAATGTGTTTATCAGGATACAACATTGAACAATTTTATAATGGTAAAAAAAATAGAATTCTTTATCATGTTTCATGACTGGAAGTTTTTGTCACCTTGTAAGTCTGTATCATATTGAAAATCTTTTTCATGATACACCATTTGAAGTCCCTATTATGATACACCATTTGAAGTCCCTATTATGATACACCATTTGAAGTCCCTATTATGATACACCATTTGAAGTCCCTATTATGATACACCATTAGAAGTCCCTATTATGATACACCATTAGAAGTCTCTATTATAATACACCATTAGAAGTCTCTGTTATAATACACCATTTGAAGCCTCTGTTATAATACACCATTTGAAGTCTCTATTATAATTCACCATTAGAAGTCCCTATTATGATACACCATTTGAAGTCCCTATTATGATACACCCTTAGAAGTCCCTATTATGATACACCCTTAGACGTCCTTATTATGATATGCCATTTGAAGTAGGTATCATGATTCTTAGTTCTTTTGTCCTTGTATTTCCTAATAAAGTCACGCAAATATATTCTTCCATCGTGAAGTATCGTGTTGGAGTGAAGAAACACTGAACTCCTATAGTATGTACGCTGTATCAATGATATACCACAAGATGTATACATTTTTCATTAAATGGAAATGAAGCATGTCGAGTTTCCTTTTGATGATAACTTTATATAACGAGTGGTTTATCATTGATAAAGCGTATATACTATACATATATTTTATTTATATCACATACAGATTCATATATTTGCCCATTGAATGGAGTTATAGTTTGCTACAGGCAGCTGTGTATTGACCTAGTGAATGAACTCCTCACATCCCCGAATGTGTCCGCTACAAATGCTGTTCTACGCCTGTTGTGGCTATTCACTATCACATTTGCATATTGATAAGTTGATTGATTTATTTGTTTTGGTTTCGATTTTTCTTCACATGGATTAAATTAATATAGTACACACTTATAAGTTAAACATGAATGAAAGATGGTTTTAATAAAAAAAGTAAAGCACTTCGAACACTTCATAAGCTATGCCATTCACATGAACGCTAAGCCGTTCACCTACCTGCTCATGGAAATTAATGTTAAATAGAAATTAAATGATATAACGAACCAACAAGCGGTTATTAAAATATTATACTATGTTTACAGTTGATCTAAGTCATCATTCTGCTTTATTAACAGTAACATCGACCAGGGGTGGAAGTTGTAAGGTAATAGGCTGATCCTTAACCAAATGCGGATTACGGACCAGTAAGACCTGCTGAAATAACTTTTCAGTGATAAAATATATTTCTTCAGTATAGTAATAGGCGGATACTTAACCAACTGCGGATTCTGGACCATAGACCTCCCACATAGAGAGAGCCAGAATAGGTTTGTTTAAATAGGAATAACCAGAATGGATTTGGTTAAGTTAATATATCCGACATGGGTTTGGTTAAGAAGAGATAACGAGAATGGGTATGGTTAAGTAGAGATAGGCAAAATGGGTTTGGTTAAGTAGAGAAATCCAGAATGGGTTTGGTTAAGTAGAGAAAGCCAGAATGGGTTTGGTTAAGTAGAGAAAGCCAACATGGGTTTGTTCAAGTAGAGATATCTGAGATGGGTTTGGGTAAATAGTGATAGCCAGAATGGGATTTATTAAGTATAGATATCCAAATTGGGTTTGGTTAAGTAGAGATTGACCGAATGGGTTTGGTTAAGTAGAGATCGCCATAATATGTTTGGTTAGATAGAGATAGCCAGAAAGGGTTTGGTTAAGTAGGGATAGCCAGAATGGGTTTAGATAATTTGAGATAGGCAGAATGGGTTTGGTTAAGTAGAGATAAGAGGGTGGGTTTAGATAATTTGAAATATGCAGAATGGGTTTGGTTTAGTAGTGATGGACAGAATTGGTTTGGTTAAGTAGAGATTGCCAAAATTGGTTTGGTTAAGTAGAGATTGCCAAATTTGGTTTATTTACGTAGAGATAGTCATAGTGGGTTTGGTGTAGTAGAAATAGCTAGCTTGCATTTTGTTAAGTAGAGATAGTCAACATGTGTTTGGTTAAGTAAAGATAGCCAACATGAGTTTCGTTAAGTAGTGATAGCCAACATGGGTTTAGTAAAATAGAGATAGCCAACATGGATTTGGTTAAGCAGAGATAGCCAACATGGATTTGGATAAGTAGAGATCGCCAACATGTGTTTGGCTAAGTAGAGATAGCCAACATGGGTTTTGTTAAGTAGAGATAGCCAGAACGGGTTTGGTTAAGTACAGAGAGCGAACACGGATTTGGTTAAGCAAAGACAGCCAACATAAGTTTGGTTACAGATAGCCAACATGGATTTGCTGAGAGATAGCCAACATGCGTTTGGTTAAGTAGAGATAGCCCACAGAGGTTTGGTTAAGTAGATATAGCCATCATGGGTTCGGTTAAATTTAGATAACCAATATGGATTTGATTAAGTTGAGATATCCAGCATGGGTTTGGTTAAGTAGATATAGCCAACATGGGTTTGGTTAAGTTCAGATATCCAACATGGTTTTGGTTAAATAGAGACACCAAGAATAGGTTTCGTTAAGTGGAGATAACCAAAATGAGTTTGGTTAAGTAGAGACAGGAAACGTGGGTTTGGTTAAGTAGATACTGCCATAAGAGGTTGTGTTAAGTAGAGATATCCAACATGGGTTTTGTTAAGCAGAGATAGCTAGCATGGGTTTGGTTAAGCACAGATAGCCAACATGGGTTTGATTATGTAGAGATAGCCAACATGGGTTTGGTTAAGTAGATATAGCCATAGGTTTGGTTAAGTAGAGATAGCTAAGATGGGTTTGGTTAAGCAGAGATAGCCAACATGGGTTTGATTAAGTAGAGATAACCAGCAAATTATATAACTTTTCGAAATAAACAAGGCAAACACATACATTATATGTTTATTTTAGCCAGGCATTATTTAACATATTATAATTTTTCAATCCATTCTGTCAGTAACAGACACACTCCTCGTCCTTTACATGAGGGAGAATCTAAATTATATCTAGCTAGCCCTTCTGCTAAGAAAGGGAAACCACATTCTATTCCTGCTGTAGAGAATTGTTTCTTTTATGAAACTTAAATTTATTATTGCAAATTGAATATACTTTTCTTTTAAATTGATCACAATATTTTTTTATTTACTGGATGCTTAAACAGACTTGTTTGAAATAAAAAGAAAATTCTTTTCCCACTTTCAACAATATTAATTGTTTATCACAAAGTTTCACATTTATTTCTCTGCTACGTCATTAAAGACAGGAAGAACAAATTTGAAATTTAATGAATGTAAACACAAGAATTTCAAATTATTAAACTTTATTGCACATACATTTCCGCTTAAAAACTCATTAAACCATGATAAATCTTAAACTGTGAGATATATTTTGTTTCGATTAAATTTTTAACATTATTAAATATATTTCTGACAGTGAATATAGGCATTTAAAACTTCTAGGTCGTAAGCAGAAATGCAAACTGCGAGTCCATAAAGGCCTGTAAATCGGATTACATTTTGGTAAAACTCGAACTTGGACTATATTTTCTTGCTAACTACTGTTGTATTAAATATTGTTTGAACACTTTGAATTGTTCTAATGACATTGCACGGAAACAAGTCAGAGACATATTCATGAAAACAAGGATTAACAACTCTAATTATTGTGTCAATTAATACATTATCTATGTTTACAGCATTAAGCAAAATGAACAACTGTGGTAAAGTGTGTAGTATTTTTACATACTTCTGTACGTAGGCGAATGCTTAGTTTGTACAATTATGACCTAATTAGTTTAAAGATATAGTTTTACTCAGTTCCTAATTTTCAGAACACGAATAAGAACTTATTTGTGTTTCTGTGATAATGAACGATGTGAACAATTTATTAAAACAATTCATCTAACACCTGTACGCTCTTTAATGTCACTGAAAATGTTCCGTTGATATCGTTCGGGTCAGCGTGATCTGTTCTGAGTAATTCAATATTCAGTTTTTAAGTTGAATACCCTGAACGGTCATTTGCTCTGGGATAACTATTATGTTGTCTCGGAGGACGATGACACCGTATTTACTCCTCGAATGTCCAACAATTGATAAAGAATTGTCTTGTTAAATCAGTGTGGCAGATACCACTATCGGGTATCGTGTTTGTCATCTGATACAAGCTCCCGGTGTCTCGGGTAAGAAATACAATAGCATTTAGAGTACAAAACCGCGTTTACAAAATTTAAATAACAAATCCAATTGTCTCTGTATGACTGGATTTTCTCACTACAGTACTCTACCCAAAATTTATCCATCAAATTTGGCGCCAGTAAAAAGAAAACAAAAAGCTTTTACAGTTAAACATCATTTACTTGGAATGACTGGATAGCTTTCCTAGGTTTCCAAACCAGCCTGGTAGATAGACATCAAAGGCAGCGTAGATGATGAAATTGTGCACGTTTTGTCGGAAATAAAAGCTCTACAACTACACTTTAATGACTGTCAAAAGTGGAAGAAAATAACATTATAGTGGAGAATAATGTAACAAAATGTTATATATAAGGTAAGAAACGAAATAAAAAAGTTGCATATAAGAATAAAAAAAGACGAGGACAAACTTAAAAATGACGAATTGGGAATTTAAAAAAATATTGACTGATAAATGCAAAAATGGTACGAAAATTGCACTTTTCAGAAACAGAAATAGACCTTAACAATTACAGTTTTAACATAATGAACAATTATAAAACCAACATGAAAGTAATAGACGTAGAACAAAAGGTGGAAGACCTCCGCCAGTTCTTGTTCGATGCAAATCAAAACGTAAAAAACATATCTTTTACCCTTAATGATACTAGTCTTACATAGAAAAATCGAAAAACTTTAAACGTTAATTAAACGCCAAAGTCCGTTATTGTTAAACTAATCAATATGGAAATAAAAAGGAAGATCTTAGACGTGGAAAATGATATCGTGGTATACACAGGGACGAAACTTGGAGATGACCAGACTAGTTTCTCATTAGGTTGATGATTAGACTGTTTCTTTACCAATCAGACTGGATCTAAAACAGATGGAAATATGCAAACGCAACTTAGCAATGAATTTAACGAATATCAGATTCGAATGTTTGATTCAGTTGAAGGGAAATTTAATAATTTGGAAAATAAGGTCTTAGAAGTGAAAAGATATGCAAATAGATATGTATTATTTATAAGTTTTATTTAATCCGAGTATTTTAATATTTGAGTCTTTTTCTAATTCTTTTTGATATTCACTTTTTAATCCATGTTTTATACATGTTCCAGAACATATCCACTATAAACTCTAATGCATACAATCAATTCTACATTAACCTATATAATTAACAAGTTCAAGCACACAAAGCCGACGAAGCCAATTTCGAAAAAGAAATGAAACAGAATCATGGAAGGTAGTGAAGCGTGATAGGTAAATCATTTTTAGGAGGTATGTTTTTCCTGCAATCTTGGCAGGAAAATCGGTGTGAATTTTAGACAGGCATTATTTAGTATGTTGAGTTGGTTAATACTGTATACGTAAATCTGTAAGTAACTGTTTAATTGGTTATTGCTGAATACATATTTGTGTATGTAAGTTAATGTTTTGTTGTTAATACTGTATATGTCCTCACTCGTTTAATGGTATACATTTTGTGCTGAGTGGATACTTTTGGAACACGAATACTAAGTTAAATTTATGTTATCACAACGGGTGCAATAACTTTACTAAATCAAGTTATTTTACGTCCTGTACGCCAAATAAAGTCACTGGTAACTTTCCGATCAAATAAACTGTTCATGTCGGTGTGACCTGTTGTCAGTCATTCGATATTCGGCAGCCTGTTCAAGTTTAAAACTATAAACGGTCAACTGATGTAAGGTGACGTATTGGAGGACGATGACATCGTATTTACTCTTCAATTGTATAGCACACACTATAAATCATTTGAAGACATTACTCCTAGGCATCATTTTTAGCATGTGATAACTTCGTGTTGTAAAGCTTTACAATTTTATTTTCTTTCCGCCCACTCTTTTGAAGATTTGGGGGGGGGGCGATAGTTAAAAAAACTAAGTCACTCTATAGTTTGATTAATTTTATTAATATTACTCAAATCCTAACTTGAAACATCACTGTAATAAAAGACCACCTGCCATTAAAGATCGCTTTTCACGCCTTTTTAAACTAATATCATGTGATAATCCTAAAGATGGACTACCTATCTTGAAAGATGAATAGTTGTTGGTATAAGGCGTAGTGTTTAAAGATAGGTTTCACTATATTAGTAGTAGTAGTATTAACAATAGTAGTATTAGTGTTTTGTTGTTGTTGTTATTATTATTATTATTATTATTATTATTATTATTATTATTATTATTATTATTATTATTATTTGGAGAACAACGTATGCAATTCAATATTTGACTTATGCAATTAGATACTTACCCTTCCAGTGTAATTGAGGCGAAATAAAGATGGTATTTTAGAGATAGAAATATCACATGAAAAATTACTGGAAACATGAACATACAGTACGTAAAGGTTCATTGCACACTCTCCAAAACAAGTGTTGTGAACGTTGATAGTCGTTATTCAAACGAAAACAATGTTAGTACCAGAAAAAAAAAAATTTGAAATGGGGCGCTAGTACCATTTTCTTTAATATATGTTCTCCAAATTGATTGGAAAGTATAAGTCTAATGAGAAAAATAATTTGAAAAAAATAATGATTCATATAACTGGTGGTTCATCAATTAATTGACTTTTCTCGCGTTTTTATCGCTGGGAAAGTCTTGGTGAAAAAACCGATAGATGTATAGAAATATTCACGAACCAGAAATTTACTTGACCGAGTAAGCAAGAATAATGGCTAGAGAATTTAGTTGAGTGAAAGTTCAGTCAGACTTGTAAGTAAAACTTTCTTTCAAAGAGAGCCTAATGTGGACTATTATAGGATAAAACGTCTACATATACCATGAACGTGCATTCCATGCATTCAATAACACGTGTTTTAAGTGCCCTGACCGTGCATTCATTAACACATGCTTTTAAATACCTTGAACATGCATTCAATAACACGTGTGTTGAAAATACCACGAATATGCATTCAATAACACGTGTGTTGAAAATACCTCAAACATGCATTCAATAACACGTGTGTTGAAAATACCACGAACATTCATTCAATAACATGCGTGTTGAAAATTCCACGAACATGCATTCAATAACACGTGTGTTGAAAATACCACGAACATGCATTCAATAACATGTGTGTTGAAAATACCACAAACATGCATTCAATAACACGTGTGTTGAAAATACCGCGAACATGCATTCAATAACACGTGTGTTGAAAATACCACGAATATGCATTCAATAACACGTGTGTTGAAAATACCACGAACATGCATTCAATAACACGTGTGTTGAAAATACCACGAACATGCATTCAATAACACGTGTGTTGAAAATGCCACAGACATGCATTCAATAACACGTGTGTTGAAAATACCACGAACATGCATAAAATAACAATTGTGTTGAAAATACCTTGAACATGCATTCAACAATACATTTATAAGTACCATGAGCGTGCATTAAAAATCACACGCCTTAAAATACCATGAACATGCATTCAATAGCACGTGCGTTTAAATGACTATGGACATGCTTTCTATAAAACATGCCTTTTAATCTCATTAACATGAATTAAATAACAGGTCTTTAAATAACATGAAATGTAATATAAAACATGTTTATAAAGCCAAGGGCACTGATTTAAATAATACAGGTCTTTATATTTCATGAACATTTTCATTATTATTTAATTTGTCAGTATGATTATACGTTATGGATATTTGTATTTTCGTCTTGACTTTATTGAAAATCAACTTTATATTGTATCTGTTTTGTGGACAACAGAATACATAATATTATCTTCCTGTGATTCTGGATTAAATATTCAGATTTTTGCGAATGTCGACATGGTTTTTTTAGTCTGGGACGTTGGGATTGTCCATATAATAATCTGGCCAACCTGTTGTTTATCACATTTTTTGTTATATTTGTAGTAATATATATTATATTGTTAATAACTTAGAATATTACAGAACGGAAAACTCCATTAACTGACAGAATATTTTCAAAAAGATGTTATTTACGACGTAGTATAGGTAAAGGAGTCTAAAATCTTGTTTACTTGAATGTTACTCATCTTGAATTTAGTAGATTCATTTATATTTTTGTGTTCAGTTCTTAATTGAGTGGTATTGTTTATTTACATTATTATTCACTGGAATTACAAAGAGCTAGGTAATATTCTTGGACATAAATTACTTTAGAATTAGTGGGAATTCAGACAAGGTAATCTTGCATTAAATTATTGTTATTAATTAGATTAGCACATCATTACAGATCAGACTACTAGTACATTTGTACATTCAAGAGTAGAGGGACACCAACACCTCTTATTTCGAACAACACTGGAATTTAATTAGAACATCGTTTATTTAGGGCTAATGAAATAACATTTTAGTCTATTTGGGATTTAATTCTTATTACTGTGCTTTTATTTAAATTTTTTACTTGTTTTTCTACGGAAATAATTTATTTATATATAAATATATTTTGACATCGGTTCTAGCATTGAAGGTTCATTAAAGGAAACGTTCGATTTATCGTTTCCATAGCATTTAACATATACTACATAAATTATAACATTTACTAAGCAAATCTTTTTCGGAGAGAGAGAGAGAGAGAGAGAGAGAGAGAGAGAGAGAGAGAGAGAGAGAGAGAGAGAGAGAGAGAGAGAGAGAGAGAGAGAGAGAGAGAGAGAGAAAATCGTATAAAAATCTAAGCAAGAAACAATCAATATCTTTCGAGGCATATCAATTGGCCCTGAAATGGTCCGTTGTTTGTTATGTTACCACTATTCCGTAAACACAGAAGGCATCGAATATGTCTTCTTCTCTTCCTCAAACTTCATCTAACCTCTGGTATATAAACCAGAACTCTCTTACGACCGCCTTGTCTTTCCACATAGAATATTCGTTTCTAAAGAGCTTTATCAGTGCTCGGAGTAATGGTCCATGATGATTTTACATACATGTGATATATTTCGTTGAACATCATCGACGATAGGAATATAGGAGGGTAGACGATTCTAGATTGGTCTACATCTTTTGTGACGAGAACAGGTGACAGGAATGAAGAGAACCTGATCGAAACGGATTGAAATTGTTCAAAATTCTGCCTCTTCGCGGAGACTGTCTTCTAATCCGAAGTGATCTACCAGTGACATCACATTTCCTATATAGGTGCGTTAGCGTCTGTGTGCAGTGAAGGATGCGAGATTGTTTTGTGAAACATAACGGAACCTATGAAGATGATGAATTTGGGTGCCAAACTGTGGAGACAAAAGCGATGGAATAACAGCGGCAACCAATGTGAATACAACACTACCTCTTAAAGAGGTTGATTTCAAATGGGATTTAGTAGATTGTCTCTTTTCGCAATAATTTGTTCCGGTACCAGTACCTTCGCCACATTCTACTCCTTTACCATAAGTCGCTGATTTAAACAAAGACAGAACAAAGAATTCGAGAAATTTTTACAGCAACAGAAAGAGGTAGTACAATAATTTATCTTTGAACTGCATCAGCGAGAAGAGGCACGCAGGAAATTAAAGGAAGAATACGCAGTAAAGAAGAAACAAAGGATAGACTTTAGACTTCTTATTACGACCCAAGAGAAAAATATCTTCTCGGGCCAAACAGCCTAACCCTATGACTACATCAGAGATGCCACCTCTAGTGATTTCTACTAAATCATTGACATGAGCAAGTCTACAAGTAGGTCTTGTCTGTGCCAAAGGCTTAAGACAGTTAAAGCTGACTGTTTCTTTTTCGTGAGTTTGTTCTAAGAAAAAAAAACAAACAAAAAACATCCATTGGCCGTTTTCAGAGCCACTCACTTCTTTTGAAAAGAGAGACTACTCATTTTGCCAAAATTAATTAAACTCAAAATCCCTTCTTTAACCCCATGATGTACATGTTGTGAGTGTTTGTTTGGTGGCTTACCTCTCAGTATTCATTTCACTTTCAAACCGGTAGTTACTTATTATTCTAAACAATCATAAACAAGAGACACATACGTGTTTTCGATCTGGTCTATTTTGGGACAAATATTGTACAATTCAATATCACAACATAACACAACACAACACTTAAAAAAGTTCATAGACTTCTTCATGTCTTCTTTTTACCTCACTGGCTCTGTTTGTTTTTAATTTCTTCACTTTTACAGTTTTTCCTATTCTTTTCCACATATTTTTCTAGTCTTCTTTATTTTCTGTCTTCTCTTTCTGAAAATGACGGGGTTCCTCCTTTGCCGAGAGCATCTCTTTTTCTTCTTCCTCCTCCTGTTTTTGGTTTTTCCTTAGAGCACTCTGAAGACCAATGTCCATTCTCATTACAGTGATAGCAGGTATCTTGACTTTTGTTTGTTCTTTGGCATCGGCCTTGCTTTTATGACTATCTGGACATTATGCAACCCAATGCCATTTCTTCTGGCAAATATAGCTAGTATCTTGACTTTTACATCGGAAGGAGGAAGAGTAGTTGGCTGGCCTGAAGAAAACCTTCGCATGACACCTCGCAAAGCTCTAGTCAGAAGATCGATCAGTGTGGGTTCTTCCATCGTGCTGACCGGTTTGAAAGTAAAATGAATACTGAGAGGTAAGTCACCAAACAAACACGCACACACACATGTACATACATACATACATACATACATACATACCTACCTACCTACCTACCTACCTACCTACCTACCTACCTACCTACCTACCTACCTACCTACCTACATACATACATACATACATACATACATACATACATACATACATACATACATACATACATATATATATATATATATATATATATATATATATATATATATATATATATATATATATATGTGTGTGTGTGTGTGTGTGCACTGGTCTCACAAGGATATATAGTGGTCCATAGCGTTTCAAATATAGTCATTTGACCTTTGCAATCACGCTGAAACGATCGCATCATTTCATAAAGAAAGGAGAAGAAAGTAAGAGACAGAAATATGATTTATTGACTGTCACAGTACATGAAGTCTTGGCCCAAATTCATGACGATTTTTGAAGATGAGATGGGTGAACCAGACTCCTAGAGAGTCTACACCAAACCAAAGTCCATTACCATCAGTAAAACTTGAAAAGTACTTCCATATTCGAGAGACAAACAAACGTTCCTCCAGAAAATTTAGAACTACTTCCTGCAAGTAGGCGTTGTAGTTTAAAGATTTCTAGTCCGACGTACCCTTGGAAAAAAGCAGAAGGGTTCATCAACGATGTGTGATATTCTTTATTAGCCATACGGAAACAACCATCTCAAGCCAAAGAGGGCGATCGCTTGACACTTTCCATTCATACCAACAATTAGATGTCTTCCGTTTGGATAGACATGTTTCAAACTAACAGACAAGATTGAACACGTACAACAATCCAATGACATTCACATTACCGACTGAAAAGCGGCACTGTTCATGACCCACGTGTCTCTTCCTCAATGGACAGGACATGGCAATAAAGTGTTTTTGGTAAACAACATTAAAGAGCCTGGTCCAATTAACAATCAAGAAAATAAGATGTTTTTAATCTGTGTCATTATGGTGGGACGAACGTATGCCGACAGGAAAAACACGGCAGAATGGAAAAGAGCCTGGGAAAGTATTCAACGATCGGACCGAGCTAAACAACAAAGAGAGGCAGAAGTCCTGTTACAGCAAGCGAGGCTTGCTAAAGACACGCCCTATGGCATTCCTAAAATGCAAAAGTTGCAAGTCCTCTTGGCTCCACGTTACACCTTGAAAGTGCACCCTCAAGAAGTGCTGAGACCTCTGTTGTTTAGAGGCAAATATTTCGAAGACAGAAAGTACATTCACGTCTATCATTATAATGAACATTTTGAAGCTATTACCAGTATCACTGGATTCCTGTCATTCAGTTATTACTGTGAGAAATGTGACTAATGCTATATCAATCGGGAGAAGCATAAGCATTGCCGATCAAGATGTGAGGGATGTTTAGCCTCTAAGCCTTGTATGGCCAAAGGACAATAACGAGTGCAGTGCATTTCCCAGCTTGTCAGCTCACATTTATCAGTCCAACCTGTTACCAACAACACTTGAAGACGCAGAGTTCACAGAAGAAATGTGCTTGTCAACTTTTGAGATTATGCCCATCTTGTGGACAAGGCATACGTACCAATAGTGCCAAGACTCGCGTCTGTTCAGAAAAAAAGCGATGTGCATTTGTCGTCCTATCGTAGTCTTGGAACATGAATTCTACATTCAGAAAATGCCAATCCAAGCATGCAGAAGATAACGATAAGAAAAAAGTCGATTTCATTTTTATCGATTTCAAATGTAAAGACTGTCATTCACAATCCTAATTTCTGCGTCGCTCACCGAGCGTGTTAGAAGTGCAAGGAAGAGACTGTCGTGTCTCATTTCCCTCACTGCAGCAAGATTCCTGTTGGACGTGAAAAAGTCTTTCTGGGGCCTAACAGATCTTAAACCCTATTGACGAAACATATAAAAGAACATTACGGAGAATGTCGTCGCTATGCTACGCTGATGGCTCACAATTTATATGGATGCGACAGACAATTTATGTTGAGATATTATACGGAACAAAGTACCAAACGTCCGAAAGTGACTTTGAACGTAGAAAAAATCATGCAAGTGGGTCAACTTCAGCTTCAAGATTCGAAGTGTTATTTGAGCTTGTGCCTTTGCGTTGCATGCCTAAAACGTTTGGAATGACGGAAATAGCCAAAAGCTCTTTCGACGGAAATAGCCAAAAGCTCTTTTGACGGAAATAGCCAAAAGCTCTTTCGACGGAAATAGCCAAAAGCTCTTTCGACGGAAATAGCCAAAAGCTCTTTCGACGGAAATAGCCAAAAGCTCTTTCGACGGAAATAGCCAAACGCTATTTCAGCACTTTTTTCAATGCCGAATCTAGTAAACTCACCGTTCTATCCTATTTGTCAGAGGCTCACTACTACGACCTCGACAACGAGAAACTTTCTAAGCCTGGTATCAGTCTCACGCCTCGGACCCTTTCGATTTTCAGGAAGAAATGTTAAAATATTGTCGTTTCGATGTTGATATTTTACGGCGTTGCTGTGGAAAATTTCGAAAACTGTTTATGTAATGAAGCCTGTACCAATGCCAAAGTGTGTTCCTTAGTGTAACGTTAACGATTTATGCTCAAAAACAGCCAAGCTCTCATCAGCCCAAAAAAAACTAATTTTGTCAAACGTCTATGCTCGGTCATAGCACTACACTGGTTACATTACTTGTGTGACAAGGAAGGCAAATGGATCCAACATGATCACAACGGAGGAAAAAAATATTGGAAGGTATTCTCTAAATGGAGGGGACTTTGAAAACACCAAGATCGTGTACGAGTTTAGCGAGTGCTTATTTTACGGATGTTCTATCTGCTACCAGCAACGTAATACTAAAAATTAGCTTGTACAACCAACCATGGAACAGTTGTGCCAGGCAGCTTGTTATCGACGATTAAAGTTAGAAGAGTAGGAATACCAAGTGGTGGAAAAGTGAAAACAAGAGTACGGCTTGCGATTGAAAACCAATCCTGAGTTCCGAGTTTAAGCGAGTCGTGGAAAGTTACAAGCTGGTGGACCCTCAGAACCCAAGAGACAGTTTGTACGGAAGACGGACGAATGCCACCTGTTTGCTGTACCAAGCCGATGAGGAGACAGGAGAATAAATCAAGTACTTAGACGTGTGTTTTCTGTATCTGTACATGTGTAAATATTATCAATTTTCCGCAGGACAATCGCAATTGCTGACCAAACATATTAATGTGAACAACTTTAGAAATTACGAAAGATTAAATAAGAGCACATTCTTGCCTCACACAAACTTGTACCATCCCGTTTTACCACATTATTACCAAGGAAAACTGATGTTTCCCCTGTGCCTTACTTGTGCCAAAACGTGCAATCAAGACCAACCTTGCCAAGCACACTCAGGAAGAACGCGCCATGATGGAAATGTGGGTCAGCATGGAATTGTGCAAAGCTCTGGACTTAGGCTACCAACTGTTAGAAGAGTATGTAATTTACCACTTTCCAAAGACAAGTCTTATACCACAAAAGCGACGAGTCTCTGAAAGGTATTTTAGCAGACTACGTGCATGCATTTCTGAAACTGAAACATAAATCTATCGCCTATGCTTCCTGTTGTCACATTTCAAAAGGTCAAAAGAAATTCAAATACAAATCCTAGGATCAGCAAGGCATAACTTTTGACCACGTCGAGAGAAAAGAAAGAAGGCGATCGTTTGCCAAAGTAACGTGAAATTATTATTGTGCAAAATATTACAACGACATTGTTTATCCAAGACCAAGTATTTGTTAGAACATTCCCGCTACTTTCAGATGATTCAGGACAAAACCAAATACATGAAACACGTGGTAATCCTTCATGAAAACTTGATCTTAGTCAATTACGAAGACGACATTGACTTTATAAAAGCCGACGAATTTGGAAATGTCTTCATTGCGGCACACTTTGCAGCCCATTCTCGCTTAAAATTGTACAAAGGCTTAGATCTGTTAGGAGATCGTGAGCTGTATTTTGACGGGGACAGTTGCATCAACATCGATCGTCTGGTTCAACAACACCTTAAAATCGAAGGAAACCGTTTAGGAGCCTGGACGGACGAGCATCCCAATGATAAGATTTTAAGTTTTGCAAGTGGCGGTCCCAACAATTACGGCTACGAATACCGTGATCTCCAAGAAGATGTGCATACGGAGTGTAAAATAGAAAGAGAAGGCTGTCTGAAGAAAGTTTTCGATGCATTCTGTGTTAACAGAATGGTTTCTTGCCTTAATTTTTTAATCCGATTTTATAATTTGTGTATATATATTTACTCTCTCTCTCTCTCTCTCTCTCTCTCTCTCTCTCTCTCTCTCTCTCTCTCTCTCTCTCTCTCTCTCCGAAAAAAATCTGTTTAGTCTATTTTGTAATTTTTATAAGAAATATTGATGTTCATAAATCTATAGCTTGACAAAGTTTATTATTTCGTGGTGTACGAAAATGCGTATGTTACATTTTACAATGTTTATATTTATTTCAGAGTTAAAATATTTAAAATAATACAAGAAAATACAACATATATAATGTAAGAAAAAGTTTTGTTAATTAGGAAGAAACTAACAGACATCATACAGATTTTATAATGGATTCACTCGGCTTATTCATTGTTTCCTAACAATCTAGGGAGGATCCGAAAGGGACAAAGGGTTTTGAAAACCTAGGAACTTGACAACATCAGCTGTAACTGTGTTACACGTTTTGCATTTCCTTATTGCTGTAGTGCTAGTGGTAGTTTCCGACTCTACCCGCTATGATAGAAACTGAAAAGGAAAGTGATAATATACAAATCTAAGGTGAACAAGTACACACTTAATGCACCATTAGCAAATTCAATGTTCTTTAGAGACTTTAGCAGATATTAGTACAATCATATAGTGAACCGCAGCTTAGCGCCATTTTCTGACCTAAGTTAACGACGTGGCATAATACCTGTTTTCTCTTCATTCACACCATGTATGATAAGATGCAAAATAAGTCTGTGCTCCTGCCCTTTTTAACTTTTTTTGCTCTATGAATGACGGTACATAAGTGTGTATGAACAATCGTACATAGATTATAAGTATGTCAACAAAGCTCTGTCGTTTCTAACAGATTAAGATTTTAAACAAAATATCTATATAGCGTGAATCGCACAGGAACGTCCAGGCTAGAATTTGATATTGAGTCATAAATACGTGCCTACCATAGAAAATGAGTACACAGAAATAACACTAGATCATGTATCCACATTAAACTGTAAGAGTAGAAGGTATACAAAGAAGCATAGATAAATTGTTTAATTTTCCTTAAATATATACATTTGATTAAATATTATAAATTTATGATGGAAATGAATTATTTTCATAATTAAAATGCTTTATATCTGTCAGATGTTATGGAAACGATATATTAAACGTTTCGGTTTATTAACCTTCAACGCCAGAACTGATGTCAAAAAATATTTAAATATATAAATAGCTTTTATCCCTAGAATATAAAGTTAAAAATTAAAATAAAAGCACAGTAGTAAAAACTAAATCCCAATAGGACTAAAACGTTCTTTCATTAGCCCTAATAAACGATGTTCTAATTAATTTCCAGTGTTGTTCGAAATAAGAGGTGTTGGTGGGCCTCTATAGCTTGAATGTACAAATGTAGTAGTAGTTTGACATTTAATGATGTGCTAATCTAATTAGTTACAATAATATAATCCAAGCTTACCCTATTAGAATTCCATCAGATTCTAAAGTAATTTTAAATCCAAGAATATTACAGAGCACTTTGTAATTCCAGAGAATAAAAATGTGAATAAACAATGTCACCAAATTAAAAACTAAACACAATAATAGAAATGTATTTGCTAAAGACAAGATGAGTATTTTATCATGTAATCAAGATTTTAGTCTCCTTTACCTATACTAGTTCGTAAATACCATCTTTTAGAAAATACTCTGTCAGTTAATAAAATTTTCCGTTTTGTAATATTCTAAGTTATCAATAAGATAATATATGTTGCTACAAATATAACATAGAATGTGATAAACATCAGGTTGGCCAGATTATTATATGGACAATCCCAACGTCCCAGACTAAAATAACCATGTTGACATTCGCAAAAATCTGCAAGTAAGTTTCTCATTCATAAATATTGCTATACATATTTTGGTTATTTCCCCAAGACATTCCGACCGATATATATATATATATATATATATATATATATATATATATATATATATATATATATATATATATATATATATATATATCTGTGTGTGTGTGCGGGAAAAGTCACATGTTAAATGAATCCAAATTTATAAAAAAAAATTCTAGTTTGTCTTACACTTTCCAATCAAATTAGAGAACCTATTTGAAAGGCAATGGTACCAGTGCCCCATTTCAAATTGTTATTTCTGGTACTAACGTTGTTTTCGTTTGAATAACGACTATCAACGTTCACAACACTTGGTTTAGAGAGTATGCAATGAACCTTTACCGACAGTATGTTCTTGTTTCCAATAATTTTCATGTGATATTTCCATCTCTATAATACCATTTTTATTTCGCCTCAATTACACTGGAAGGGTAGGAATGTAATTGCATATTTCAAATATTGAATTGCATACCTTGTTCTCCAAATAGAAATATTCCTACTACTACAACTGCTGCTACTACTACTATTACTACTACTACTACTACTGCTACTACTACTACTACTACTACTACTAATAATAATAATAATAATAATAATAATAATAATAATAATAATAATAATAATAATAATAATAATAATGACAATAATAATAATGATAATAATAATAATAACAATACAAATAAACACTACTACTACTACTAAAGCTACTATTAACATAGTGAATCAAGTCTTTAAACGTTACGCCTTATGCCAACAACTATTCATCTTGCAAGATAGGTAGTCCATCTTTAGGATTATCACATGATATTAGTTTAAAGAAGCATGAGAAGTGGTCTTTAATGGTAGGTGGTCTTTTATTACAGTGATGTTTCAAGTTAGGTTTTACGGTAATAATAATAAAATTAGCCAAACTATAGTGTCTTACTTTTATAACAATCGCCTCCCCCCCCCTAATATCTCTTCAAAAGAGTGGGCGGAAAGAAAATAAAATTGTAAAGTCTTACAACACGAAGTTATCACATGCTAAAAATGATGCCTAGGAGTAATGAATTCAAATGATTTATAGTGTATGCTATACAATTGAGTAAATACGATCATCGTCCTCCAATATGTCACCTTACATCAGTTGACCGTTGAGAGGTTTAAACCTGAACAGGCTGCCGAATATCGAATGACTGACAACAGGTCATTCCGACATGAACAGTTTATTTGATTGGAAAGTTACCAGTGACTTTATTGGCGTACATGATTTATTTTAGTAAAGTCATCGCACCCGTTACGATAACATAAATCTAACTTAGTATTTGTGTTGAAAAAGTTATCTACCCATCGCAACATGTATACCATTAAACGAGAGAGGACATGTACAGTATTAAGAACTAAACATTCACTTACATACACAAATAAAAAGTTTCTTACAGATCTACGTATATACTTTTAACTAATAAACATTTATTTTATTACAGCAATACGTATATACTTTAATTACCACCTAAACATTTGCTTTCATAATGAAATGAGTCTAAAATCAGGAGTAAATAAATATATACTTACATAATAATTAATATTAATAATTATTAATGTATTAATAATACCTTTGTTACCTCATTAATACATTAAACTTTAATACTTTAAACATAGGTGATGAATACATTGATACAAAAATAAAAGTGATTCTTGTCTCTGACGTTTCATATAACTTAATACTTGTAGAAAAACTAATGAATATTAGTACATACCTTGAGATATTTGAACACAGCACTTATTTATTCGCATCTAAAAGTATATATTACTACTGATAATAATAATAATAATAATAATAATAATAATAATAATAATAATAATAATAATAATAATAATAATAATGAAAAATAATTCCAGACTCTGTAAATCCAGTTTTGAGTGCAGTCGGCATGGAGAATGTATTGAGATTTTAGAGTTCTTAAAGGTTATTTCTTCTTCCGGCACGAGGATTATTTGTCTACTTCTTACACTGAAAAAGTGATAAACTCTTGTAACAACAATCAAAATACATTTATGCTCGTGTTATGTTCTATGGAGATAGCATAGCGATACATATTTCTGGACATCTACCCGTATTTGGCATGCAAGATTTGATCACGAAATTCTAGTCCGAGTTCAATTTTCATTGCATTTAAATTATACCATATATACATTTATGGATTTAAAGTTTGTATTTTTGTAATCTAGTTAGAATATTGCAGTGGCTCATTATATCTAACCGCAAAACAGTAGTAATAGTATGTTGATCAAGTTTAATGTAAGGAGGGGAAGATGCAATAAAAATTAGTTACTCTTTCCTGTGTTTAAATCCACTTAAAGGAATTTTTCTCTTCCGTGTTTGATGATGTCACAGTGAAGATACATATGAAAAAAATTAAATCCATTTAACAGTATTTACATAAATTGTTTTAAACATTGATTTTGAAAAACTAATCTGTCTTGGCAGTCTGTAGTAAATAGAAATATTAGTAAATTTTAAAAAATATATTAAATTTGCACCAAGTATAGTTAATGAAAGAAAATACTTTATAAAAACTGTCCAACAGGGATTTTAAGTTTGGATGGTACTTGCCTTTCATAACATTGGCTTTGGTGGAAGGAAGAGCTATCGATATATCATTTTGATTGGTCTTTATATATAACATGAGAATATCCTTAAAAGTCTGTTACTGAGTCAATCAATGGAAAAGTATAACATACTAAATAATGCCTGTCTAAAATACACAAATACACACCGATTTTCCTGCCAAGAGTACAGGACAAACACCGACTAATAATGACTTAGCCGCCATGCTTCACTACATTCGATGATTCTGGTTCATTTCTTGTTCGAAAGCGGCTTCGTCGGTTTTGTTTGCTTGAACTTTGTAATTATACAGGTTAATGTAGAATTGATTTTATGCATTAGGGTTTCTTGTTGATATGATTGGATAATTTATGAAATATTGATTCAAAAGTAAATATCACCATGGAAAAGAAAAAGTCTCATGTTTATATATTGAGATTAAATAAAACCTTGAAATATTACATATCTATTTACACATATTTTTGCTTCTACAACCTTTCGTTCCAAATAATATATTTTAACTATCCTTTAATTGAATCAAACAATCGAATCTGATTCATACATTAAATTCATTGACAAGTTGGGCTTGCGTAAACCGATCTGTTTTAGAACCAGTCTCATTGGTAAAGATACTTTCTGATCATCAGCCTAATGTGTAACTAGTCAAGTCATCTCCAAGTATTTTCATCCCTGTGTCATTTTCAACCTTTATGATCTTCCTTTTTGTTTCCATATTGCAGAGTTTAATAATGACTTTGGCGTTAAAAGTTTTTGAATTTTCTATATATGACTATTATCATTAAGGGTAATGGAGTCTCTTACCTGTTGATTTGCATCGAACAAGAACTGGCTGATGTTTTCCACATTTTGTTCTTCGACTATTAATTTTATGTTGGTTTTAATATAGTTCATGTCTTTTAAAACTATTGTTAAGGTCTACTTCTGTTCCTGAAGGGCAGCAATTTTCATATCTTTTTATTAATCTCTCAAGATTGCTTTATTCTCATTTCGTCATTTTTAAGGTTTTCCTCGTCTTGTTTCATTTTTGCATATGCAACTTTTTATTTTGTTTGTTACATTGTATATAAAGTGTTTATTCTCTACTATACTGCTACTCTATTCTACTGTTGACAGTCATAAAAGTGTGGTTGTAGAGCTTTTATTTCTGAAAAATCGTGAAAAGACTTATTCCTCTACGCTGCCTTTGATGTCGATCTACCAGGCTTGTTTGGAAACCTAGGGAAACTATCCAGTCATTCCAAGTAAATGATGTTTAACTGCAATATATATATATATATATATATATATATATATATATATATATATATATATATATATATATATATATATATATATATATATATATATATATATATATATATATAGGGTAGAGTACGGTAGTGTGAGAATCCAGTCATATAGGGACAACTGGATTTGTTATTCAAATCTTTCAAACGCCTGTTTAACTAAAGCACTCTAAACGTTATTGTACTTCTTACCCGAGACAGCGGTAGCGTGGATCAGATGACATACATAATACCCGGTAGCGGTATCTGCCACACTGAACAAACAAAATAATTCCTTATCACGTGTGAGACCTTTGAGGAGTAAATACTAGGTCATCGTCCTCCAAGACCTCATAAAAGTAAACCCAGACTAAATGACCGTTAAGAGTATTCAACTTTAAATTTGAATATTGAATTACTCAGAGCAGATCACACTGACCCGAACGATGTTTATGTCAACGGAAAGTTTACAGTGACGTTAAAGAGCGTATGTGTGTTAGATGAATGGTTTTAATAAATTGTTCACATCTTTCATTATCACAGAAACACAAATAAGTTCTTATTCGTGCTCTGAAAATTACGAACTGAGTAAAACTATAACGTTAAACTAATTAGGACATAATTGCACAAATTAAGCATTCACTTAGGTACAGAAATATGCATTAATGCTAGACACTTTACCGCAGTTGTGCATTTTGCACAATACTGTACACATAGGTAATTAATTAATTAATTGATGCAATAATTATAGTTGTTCATCCTTGTTTTCATGAATATGTCTCTGAATTGTTTCCGTGGACTGTTAGAAAACTTCATAATGTTCAAACAATATTTGGTAAAAAAAATCTGTTTATCAAGAAAATATAGCCCGAGTTCAATTTTCACCAAAATGTGATACTATTTACAGGCCTTTATCGACTCGTAGTTTTTATACGACCTATAAGGTTTCAATGGCTATATTTACTGTTAGTAATATATTAATAAAGTTAAAAATTTCAACGATGAAAGTGTACCAAAATAGATCTCACATTTTTAGACTAATCAGTGTTTAACTAGTTTATGACGGGGAATGTGTGCAATAAAGTTTGATAATTTGAAATGCTTGTTTAAATTCATTAAATTTCAGCTATTTTCTTGCTGACTTTGTTAACGTTACAGAGAATATAAATTTGAAACAATGTGATAAACACTTAATAGTGTTGAACATAATTTGTTTAACATATACATCCTAATTCATAAAACCATCCTAATTCATAGAACCAAATTTACGTTAACATATAAATCCTAATGCATATAATCAATTGTACATTAACAGAAACATGAATGTATATAAACAATAATGTATTAACATATAAATCCTAATGTATATAATCACTTGTTCATTAACATATAAATCCTAATGCATATAATCATTCCAACATTGACAGAAATATGAATGTACATAAACAATGATATATTAACATATAAATCCTATTGAATATAATAAATCACACATTCACAAAAAATGCTATTGCGTATAATCAATTGTACATTAACATATAAATCCTAATGCATATAATCAATCGTGGATTACCATAGAAATCCTAATGCATATAATCAATCGTGGATTCCCATAGAAATCCTAATGCATATAGCTAATCGTAGATCAACAAAGAAATCCTAATGGATCAAATCAATCGTACATTAACGTATAAATCCTAACCCATTTAATCAATCATACATTAACATAAATCCTAACTTATGTAATCCATCGTACATTAACATAAATCCTAACGCATATAATCAATCGCACATTAATATATAAATCCTAGAACATATAATCAATCGTATATTGACATAAATCCTAACGCATATAATCAGTCGTACATTAGCATATAAATCCTAATGCAAATAGGTAATTATACATTAACATACAAATCATAATTAATATACTCGTTCCTAAAATAATATATAAATCCCAGTGCATATAATCAATCGTATATTATCATATAAATCCCGATGCATATATTCAATTCAACAAAGTACAAAATAAATAAAACAGGATGATAGATTTTTCTCCACAACAAACTATTGCAGTGGACAATATGCAAGAAACGTAGACAAACTGAATAATTTATATTTGATTAAAATTATGAGTTTAAAAATTAATAAAACCTATAAATGATTTCAGAATCTATCGAAACGGTGAATCGAATACGTTTTCTTTAAATATCATTCCGTAGTACTAGACATCAGTAAAAACTACCACACCACACTGCAGTCATCCTAGCAACAATACTTAAAATTATTAAATACACACACACACACTTGTTTATAAGTTGTCTTTATAAAATAAAATTGACCAAAAGACTTTAAAGTGGAATGGACCCAAACAATTGGATTAATCAGTGAAGGAAGCCTATACATAATCTTCGGATTTAACACAACAGTATCTGAACATTACAGTATGTCTATTTTAAAACATTTCCAATTATGAAGGGAAAATACAATATAAATTTGCTAAATCCGTATAATGACTGAAGTAAAGCCATATTCAAATAGATTTGCATTCAACGTTGTGTAGGAGAATATTTGAGAGAAAATACACTTGTAAGCAAGTTACACTTAATAAAGAACAACAAGGCAAAGCTTTTAAATTCGTTAATTTCAGGCTTTATAACTTTTTCAACTGGAAATATGAAAGGAAGGGGTATCATTTAAAAATAGTACTAGTGTTGTGATTTTTTGCTTTGTTTGCATAGTTTGAACTTATCTATAAAATAGGGTATCATTTGAATACCTGTTCTAAAAATGGAAACAAAGACTGGGTCTATAAACAAAAATTTTTATTGGTAAATTTTATAAAATGCTGGAGGAATCTGATTGGTTTATTCTCTGCCTGGTATCCTTTATAACCGTCACGCTTCAGCCAAGAAAGTCAATAATAACCAGAATACAGAAGTGAGAAGGTCAGAACCAATTATCACGCAAAGGAAAGATTCTATTCATATCTAGGTAAGTACGAAACCTTAACATCACTCGTAAAATCTAATTTCCTTGCCTTTCTTAACTTTTTTTCACAATTTGTTTTACTAAAATTATATCATTTGTTACGTTTTATTTCAATTTCTAGAGACTTTAAAATCAAATCATTCTAATAAGATCGGCGTCTTTAGTATTGCGACATATTTTATTTTATTCTCAAATTGTGATTCGTTCTAGACCATTATTAGCACATATTGGTCTTTTTATCTTTTTCTATTATAAGTTTCAATTTCCTATCACGTTTTATTTAGACACTCGTGTTTATGTTTTAATTTAAAAGTAGAGAACAGGATATTGATTTAAGCAATTACTTTTAAATTATTTTCGTCGCCTGGTAAGCTCTTAAAACTACTTATTAAAGCATCGTGTTGTCTGCATCAGTTTGTTTCAATGGATATTGATTTTCTCCTCAAGCAAATTAAATTACGCTTATTGTTTGTGTTTTCTTTTTTCTTTTGTAATTTTTGTTAAAACTTATCTCGATCAAGCTAAAATAAGAAGGTTTGGTTTGTGGGAGAGCTTATGAATCAATAAAATATTAAAATAAAACAACAAAACAAACAAAAAAAAATATCACGATATGCAGAGCTTTTATTCGCGAGAAACCTATTTTGATTCGTCCTGAATAATCGTAAATGATACGAATATAAGTCACTTCAGCTTTAGGTGATGATGGAAAGTAAAAAAAAAAGTGAAGAAATGAAAAGTTAGTTTGCCTCATTGTAATTAAAAGCATCACTATTGTCATAGAATTAGAAGTAACACGCCACTCTCTTGATCATAAGTTACGTATTTCAAGATCTTTGTTTATATTCATTTCCCCTTTTAAAATTCTGGGAGAAGTTGAAAAAGAAATATAATCAGCAAATTGTCTAGTAAGCAAAATAAAATTTGTCTGATATATCGTTGATATAAATGCGAAATAGTAAAGAGTCTAGCATACAACATTGGCTGACGATTTATTGATAATGAATTTTGATATAAAACTCAGGCAGCAGTTTGGTAAGTAGCTCTCGGGCCTTGATAGAAATTTAGCGGTAATTCCGTACTATTAAAACTCTATCCAAATATTTTCTGATATCGAAGGCCCTTAAACACCCATATCTCATTCGAATCAAGAGAGGTATTTTGCGATAATGTTCAATGAGAAGAGAAGGTGCTGCATGGTCTGTAAGAATTCCAGATTGATATTTACATCTAAAATTCCTGTCAAATCAATGGATTATACATATGTTTGAATACAATTCTTTTAAAATACTTCAGGCACACAGCCCAGTACTAAACTTGGTAATTGGTCTACAATTTGACCATAACAATTTGCCTTCTTTCTTATAAATTGGCATTACATGCACTAGCTTACATCGCGCAGGGAACAAGTTTTTTATCGAATGTTTGCAACGGCACGAAAACGTCCTAATTAATATTTTTTTACAGTTTATGTATAATTTGATTGGTTTCTAAGGTATTAAAGTCAGAACTAGTTATTATATCTTTGATTTCTTGTTTAAATATAACGATATTAGCCAACAACACTTTGATTTTTAACTTGAAAACACGATAGTTTATATCATTAGTTATTTAATCTATAGCAAAGCAAACAAAGAGTTCATCAGCTCAGACTTTCCTGATCTCTTGGTTCTAAATTTAGTCTAAGTGGAGGTAATTGTTTTGTTAGACTATTCGATTTGGCCTCATTATCGTCCTATAAAGTTGAGGAAATAAAAGATTTCAGGAAAACATAATTTCATCAGGTTTTTAAAAGACATCTTGAAATTATTAGATTTGGGACTTGTACTTCTATGTCTGTGGTTCTTATACATTTGGTATAGATTCAGTGTCTCTTTTACTCCATCTCAAGTCTTAATTCTGATGTAAAGCACGCTCTCTAAGGGTACCAAATCGAGACCATTTTCGGATGATCCATAGTTTAGCAAGATTAAAAAGTGGATTTAAGAGTTTCTTATACGTGTCACGAAACAGGCAAATTTATTAGGCTTTATTAACAAGATTACTTAAATTATCAAAGGTTTTCAACTTTGTAAATCCAAATATCTCTCTAAAAAGCACAGTTGGCGCTAGCAGGTATACCTAATACAACAAAATGTCTTCATGACCACTGATATCTGTTAGATTAGTTGATCGAGTACATACGCTATTCATGCTATTTACGCATATTCTTAAGAAAACATTTTACGTATCGGCTCGTTCAAAGTATCATAAAAATGAAGATAACAAGCTTTGTAAATTTAACAAAAATAATTTATTGTCTTAGAAAACAGGAAATAATGTAAATATGTTAAGCAAGACTTACGGTTTACAGAAACGATCCAAATTATTTGTTCAAAATAGAAACATAAATCCTGTAAAAAGTTCTAAACACAGTCTGAAGTTCAATTCCGGTCCAAAATGGCGGATGACCACGTCAGACGAAGGCTAATAGAACATTACAGAATTTACACAAAACACGGATTGTGTTGTCCATTTCCAATTTAAAAAATTTTTGAGAAAATGCCTTTGCCCAAATCAGTAAAGTTGTTCTTCAGGAAAACAATTATTCAGAAAAACGAAAATTAGCTCCTCTAACAAGACATGCTGTTCTACGTACTCATACGAACAGACAACTTCTTCTAGCACAAAAATACCTTTTTTTAAGGTAATAGAAATTGTGTAAATCTAAGATGTTACAATACTCTGACTCTGACTGTACGATTGCGACTCGACTACGACTAACAAACTTACAAAAAAAAATCAACATATAAAATATACTAATACGTTGTTTAAATTTCACGCGTATTAAGGACGGATGCAATTTCGTAATTCATCTGGACATTAGGAAAGCCTGACCAAGTATCAGCCAATCGTTTTCATAGCTATTCCTGAATGTTTACTTGTAATGAATTTGTCATCATTCACAGCACGTGCTCACATGAGTCACATTTACGACTCAAGTAAACACGATGTTTTTCAACATATTAGACTATTATTAATATAATCATGTTAATATTTACATTTAATGAAATAAATTAAAAGCAAAAGCTTTTTACAAAATCCAGTTCTTAACAAACACATAATTTCACTATAGGTTCGTAACAGCAATAAGTTGAAGAATCTGTCTTTCAATCACCAAGAGAAATACAATTGAATAGTTCTTCTACACTAAAAATTCACTGACGCCTGGACCAAACTAGACTTTCTGGATGTTCTGGACGATACATAGTACAAAATATTGTTTTCATGGTCTCGTTAAGACGAATATGATGTAATCGTATTTTAATTCACGATCGGTTATTTGTCTTGTTATTAATTATTCCATGCAAAAAGCTAAAATACGACACTATGATTTGATCCATCAACTCGTAAAGGGCTCACTATATCCGTCGATTAGTTACACAGAGAGTTAAGTAATTTTCCGTGGAAAAAAAGGTATGTTTAAATTCTCATATATGTTGAGGACTTCACTTAATTTATTTTTAATATGTCGTGTATTGAAATCGGAACTGGAGAGCCAATTCAAACTAAAACTATAGAACGAACTTTCGTCGTGATTTGGCCCCAGTTTGTTTTCAATATCTTTTCTAGCATGCTGTTTACCATATATATATATATATATATATATATATATATATATATATATATATATATATATATATATATATATATATATATATATATATATATGCTTTTTTAATTTTCATCCTTGTACCGACACTGATAAATGCCTCTCCACTGAACATTGTGTATCTAATGTGCAGTTTTATCATATGGTCCTTTCTCACATAGCTCACTGTAAAGTTAACATTGCCTTTTCACACCCTGAGTTATTGCATTACTCAAGCTGATGATTAACGAATTGTTGTTTAACAAGCAAGGTTAAGAATACCCGCGAAGAACCCCAAACAAGCTCAGATCTTTCCATGTTTCAATTGTGACTGGTTCAAATACACTGCACACTTTATTTGTAGAAACTAAACGAGTTGAGAATGCATTGGACTTTGTCGCTGTTTACCATTTGTTCTGCGATCCTCTGTCACAGTGCCATGGCTCAAGACGAAAGGAAAATAATTACATACAACACTGCTATGCAATTTAGCATTCCGCAGTTAGAGCAGAGGAGGAGAAATCTACTGAGAGGTTTAAAGGCTTTAAGCGCGGATGTTGCCTGCTTGCAGGAGGTAATGCTTTGACACACACACACGCATACACACATGCACACACACAGACACAGACACACACACACACACACACATATATATATATATATATATATATATATATATATATATATATATATATATATATATATATATATATATATATATATATATATATATATATATAAATACATACATATGCCGGAATTTAAATACATATTATTTAATGTGTGTCCCTTTGCATGTGTCTTTGCATATATTCGTTATTGTTTACCGAGAAAGATTTAATATAATTGAAAATGTATAAAATGTAGGTAGCTTTATCGTTAACCTTAACTTTCTCCAACGTATGTGCCCTTTAGATGTAACAATAAAGATTCCTCTCTATGTTTTCTTTCTTTTCGTTATTATTACTATAGTTTTTATTTCGTTTGCTTATTCGTTGTGAAATAAACAGACTAAATCATTTGTTTCAGGTTTACGATGGCTCTGATCTGAAATGGTTGTTGCCGAGACTTAAGAAAACTTATCCGTATTCCTTTAGTTTCAAGCATGAGACAGTCACAACGCTGAAGGCTAAAGAAGAACCACCGTGCAATCGCCAGAAAATTACCGAATTCCTTGGATGCGTATCGAGCCACTGCTCCGGATTCAACACAAGTATTCACGAGGACAGAGTTTCCCTCCTTTTGTGCTTACAAGCGCAGTGTGCAGCTCAGGTGTTTAGTCTCTCACAAGATTGCTTGACTTGTTTCTTTCTCCGAACCGATTTGATAGAGGCAGCTAATGAGTAAGTTGACTATGGTATACGATAAGATGTGTTTATGTACCAAACCATTGGACGAAAGGATTCTACTTTCAAAATCTAAATATTAGAATGATACTCACCATTTCAACATTACTACATCACATCGTTGGGAGTCGCGTTGCATAACGAGACTATTTTAAGACAGGGCTGAATGGTTTAGTGGCACATTGGATACATTGCTAGCTATATCAAACTGAGAAAATGCGAGCATAGAACATTAGGAATTAGTGCAATGTGTTGTCATACTGAATTTTTTATATTCTTTTCTGGAGCCAATAATAACAGCTATCCACGATTTTGTCCAATTTTTTTCAAATATATAATTTTCCATCAAATTCATTTGTAGAATTTCTGTTCGTTTTGTGGTTAGTTTCTTGTGATCGTTCGTTCTTTTTCATTTACATGTCATGAGATGGAGTCAAATTTTCTAAGAAATAAGATGCACAAACTTACAGTTTTATTTGGCTTGAAAGTGTTTGGGTTTTTTTTATATAAAAACCCCAAATTTTTTCAACATTTGATTTTCAGTACTTCGAAAAGTAACTATCAATTTCATTAACTGTACACTTTTTCAGCTGTGATCGATTTAAGATATTCTGTAAAAATATATGTCAACGTATCTGCGTATGTCGACGTATGTCAACATTTGAAGAGTTGATTAAAATTAAAAATGCAAGCAAAATCACACATTTTGTGTTTTGTTCGTCTTTATATTTGCTAATAATAATTAATCAATCTGGTTTGAACATAACGGTAAATATTATTTATCCTAAGAGTTAAAAGTATTTAAAATCCAATCATATCATACAGTTAAAAGTATGTAAAATATAAAGTATTTCAAATTAAAAGTATTTACTTTAAATATAAAGTATTTAAAGGCAGTTAAAAGTATTTAAAAGCCAATCATATCATACAGGCAGAGTTAAGAAAAGAAATAAGCAAAATTAGTGATAATAAAGACATCTTCAATATCTTGTTAGCTGTTAGTTTCAATTGTAAATTTGATTACTTTTGCAAACTCATACTTAACTTGAATCTAGTCATAATATTTACTGAAAACGAACACTAAACACACACACACACACACACGTATATATATATATATATATATATATATATATATATATATATATATATATATATATATATATATGCAATTACGGTTCCATTCTGTGTTCAGGATGTATAGTAAGTACGCCGTATCAATGGTATTACACGAGATGTATACATTTTCATTGAAAGGAAACAAAGCTTGGTAAGTTTCCTTTTAGTAAAAAAATTATACAACTAGTGGTATATCATTGATACAGAGTTTTTATTGTTCATATATCTTATATCATAAAGAAATACACATATTGCCCTTTTTTGAACAGTGTTAAGATTGACTACAGACAACTGTTTATTTACCGAGGGAACAAAAACCGTAATCAGATAGCACTGATGCCCCGCTGCAGTGCAGGAAATACGTAAACGTTTACTATTATCAAGGAGTGCAGGATAATATAATCAAGGAGGTAGAATAGTAATGAGTTATGGCCCTTCCCTCTCTGGCGGGATTAAAATGAAAACGAACAGAAAGAAGTAGCCAGACATTATGAGCAAATCAATAGTAATTAATCATGCGAGTAAGCTGCATTTCATAATTTCATACACTGAATTCGTTTCATTGCACCTTGGGTTGCTTCAATTATCCCTTACACATCAACCATTCAAACACATTTTCACATTTGAAAATTAAACTGAAATCAAGTGCTGGCGAGTACAAATCTAACATATATTTTCCACTGTGTTTTACAAGAAGGGAAAAATCAATGATCTAGATGGGGCAATGCATCCGTTGCTTTTGATACATTTGATTGTTTGTGAACTGTAATAATGTAAGTTGTTGTTCTATTCTCACTTGCCAGTTTTTTGTGTGGCTAATTTGTGGCCGTAGCAGATATCCCTCTACCATTTAAGTCGAGGTCGAGAAAAAAGATGCTACATAAAAAATATATGAAATCTGGATGCGGTCAGTCTAGTTTGAATTCCAAATTAATAGATCATATGATCTACATGAGAGCGGAAGTATTTTTTCGCGGCTAGTAACTTAGGAGACTATTCCTTCTTTCGTCAGGTGCTTAAACCCACAGACGACCATAAATGTGCCTGGACTCTTGTTATTCAGCAAACATAAGATCATCAGCGCAAGCGCAGTGGAGCATCATCCAGGATTTATGGAGATTGCAAAACAAGGCTACCTTCTAGTAGATGTAAGTAATTTAAAAAGAATGTCATTCTATACATGAATTTTCTTTTACGTCTTTCGAAATAGCTCTGTAATTAAGCCTTAATCTCAATCATTGTATCCAATCTATCAAAAATTTTCTTTAAATAGCTGATATAGGAATGAGCTCTTTTCATTGACGATGCCATTTATTTATTCATGTATTACACTTTTAATGCATTTGTATCAATACCTTCTACAGTTGATGATATCTGTAATACAAATTGAAACTACACCTTCAAGTGTCATATGTAAATCTAGATTTCGTGCTATGAAATAACTTTGTCATACGTTTGAGTTTTACTGTAAATGACTATTTTGTACTCTAAATGTGTTTCATGCTTTATAAAGCATTACGTTCTTGGCATGAAATGAACATATAATTTTAACTGTTTCAGATCGATACTATAGGAACAGTGGTGTGCACACATCTAGCAGTACCTTTTTTGGGAGACCTGTATCCAGAAGGTAAATAAAACTAATTGCAAGAAGACAACATTTAAGGAAAAATACATGGGAATTGTACAAACGTTTCAAATCATGGCTCAATATGTTTGATCTTTTACCTAATTTTGTTTGATTGCTGAAACACTTATGAGCGGCAGAGCTCTTGTATTGTTAAACTAAAGACTGATTTTTGACTAGAGGGAAAACAAAACAATTCTTATCATACAACAAAATAGACTAACATAGTAAATCGATTCATCCTAAGCTTTTTGAAACAAACGAAGGGATTCTGCATGTTCAGATGTGAGTGCTTGTGGTTTTGCTATTTCCTAATATAGCACGACTTTTAGGGCACCGTTCAAAATACTTGAAAACATTGAAATATGATAGAGATTAAAATCTATACTATCAGAGATCCATTGACAAAACACGACATATATATATATATATATATATATATATATATATATATATATATATATATATATATATATATATATATATATGATGGGGTCATTACTTAGACTATCAGGGTACCATTTCAGACAGACATATGATGGGGACAAGGGTAGTATTCAAGACAGACACTTGAAAACATTGGGATATCATAGAGACTAATATCGGAACTGTTCTGCAGATACATACAAGTTTGCTTGCAGCAGGGCCTATTATGCACTTGTGTGTGCGTACATGTAATTATGGGTTTGCAGGGAGCGACAGAATAAATTAATATTTACTAGTCATAAAAGTACCGTATGATGAATTACGGAATCACATTCTGTCATTTTCAGTAGATGGAAAAAAAAAGACATCTGTGTAATAGTGATTCATAGTGACAATTCGATGCAATGTTTCTGGATTCTGAGTCTATTGACTACAGGAGCAATGTTTAAACTTTATGATCTTCGATAGTGTGCAATCGAATATGTATATGTTCTTTTTATATATTTAGCGGCGCTTCCGTTTACCAGTTATGTGGAACAGAACCTTGCGGAAGTTAAAAATCTCCTGACAGTTATCAACGGTACAACGCCACTGGTTTTAGCCGGAGACTTCAATACTGGTCCCAGCCAGCCTGACATTGGTATTTGTGAACAAAGTCCAGGTAAACCGCAATAATTTTCATATATAACAAAATTACGTCATTGCAGCTTTCACCGTTTTGGGCATGTTAAAAGCTCAAAAATGAATATATATTGCCTTTCGTAATTATAACATTTGCAGAAACTATGGTCTGACATGATATGACCCAATTGCAAGTTACTAAAACTAAGAACCCTGTTGTGAACGAAATTACTAATACAAATCAGCATTTGAGCCTAATACACTCAACATGAAGCTGGAACGGATATTTGCAATATCATTACTCATTTCGTTTCTTCCAGATTCATATAGAATATTAAACAGCAGTGAAGCCAACCTAACTCACACCATACTTGATAATTGCACCTATTGTACCAACAACACATGGACTGAAAACGAGTGCGACTTGACAATAGACCACATCTTTTTGCGGGGTCACACCTTTAAGGAAACCAAGGTAAGGGAGAATCGCTATGTGTATACATCCGTTAGAATAGTCTTAACACTAGTATAGTAAAATCCTAAATTTCCCCGATATGGCACAATTTTCCTAATTTTATCACGTGAAATGTGTTGGATGAAACTTGATAGCCTTACATATCACCATTGAAAGATGCATTTCGGTATATAGCGTGGTGTGGTGAGAGAGGGTATCAACCAGTAGGTAAGTATGCACAGTTGTAAAGGCACACTGGTAAAATGCTTACAGTGCAGTGTTCATTAATATTTTTTTTTATCGCAATAAAGATTGCCAATAAAAAAGAACTAAATCATTAAACAACCCAAATCCTTAACCTAAAGATTCACTTATTGTTACATAATCTTATAAAACGTGGAAGATATTTTTTTGTACATCAAAACGAGACTCATCGTAGGGCAGACAATATCTCTATTAGTCCATCTACAATATACAGAAGGGTTCATTTGGGCTTCAGATAAACGGATCTACTGGACATTATGTCTAAAATATGATCCCTTATATTGTTCATCGTTTTTGTGGCAGCAAAATCATTTTGAAAGAAGGGAAATATTTAGTGTTGGTGCATAATAATACTAAATAAAACACAAATTAATTTTATGAGGTTTTTCGACTGAAATTAAAACAAATTATTCAAGAGAAATAGATATGAATTAAAATTTATATGTAAAATGCTATGTTAAAACATCTGGAGTTTTTACATTCAAGGTACGTTATGGTCCTTCACGCTTTTTAATTCCTATTCAACATGCATGTTTTAAATGTTGTCCAATGTATACTTTTTGAGTACACCCACATTTCGTACTATCCAATACAACACGTTTGAGTGCAATTTGTCATCAACCTTTTGAGTGCCACACAATGCAGCATTGTTTTGAGTACCATAACTGCGCCACATTTTGAATATTATCCATCACCTTTCTGAGCAGTAACCCTCGCTCCAATTATATTTTCCAATATACTGAATTTAGCAGCCAACCAAATCAATATGTATGATTAGGTAAACACACATAATACTTACAAATTCAAGTGGGATAAGATGTAAATTAACTGAATGCAATATTCATACTATCACACACTAGCAACATACGTATACCATTGTTATATATATATATATATATATATATATATATATATATATATATATATATATATATATATATATATATATATATATATATATATATATATATATATATATATATATATATATCACCGACATGAACTTTGGTTTTAACTTTCAGTTTGGTTGTGAACATATATAAACATAGGAATGCAAGCACAAAACGTAAAGATTGCTGTCAGTGACGTGAATACTATCTCTCTTTTTGAAGAGATTTTAACTCTCGGCTTTTGTCGTAGATCATGGGAATTTATCGATATCCAGAAGAGCTACACCTTCCGAAATTGGCTTTGCAACAAGTATATTTCCCTCCAAGTATTTGGTCTATTTTAAGACGGAGAAATTAAACCTGAACCAGTATAATTAGCCTCCGTCTCCCAAGCCACTCCATGCTGTATCAGGAATGGTTCTGGTTGCTGAGGCCCCGAAACTGATTTATCCAATCGTTTCATCCCCCTGTATCATTTTCGCTCTAACCCTGAACGATCTGACATTTAAGCTCCATGTAGCTTCTTTGAGAGCTGTAATTTTAACGTTGTTAATAAGGTAACATTGCGGCAAATGATCACTGAAGTCATGATATTCGATCTTGGATTGGAGTCGAAAGGCAATGAAGGCTTTAAATTCCACTCGTCGTACTGGATTCGTGACTGTATGTCTGCTTAGAGGATGGCAGATATTGTTTCCAACTTTGGCAAAATCCTTCAAGCATTGTACGTAGAATCTAACTTAGCTAAAACCTTTACGCATCACAAGTAGAGTCTCGCCCCTTTTTTACTTGTTGTACTTGTTAGCTGTAGTCGTCAAAAAGTAAGAAATCAATTCAGTCTTGTAATTACATCCACTTTATTCAATCAATGTTTGTCCAAATGCACACGATGCATAAATTCAAAACTACTTCACCGTTTGATTTTCATTATGTGATTGTTAAATCCAACATTGCGAGAACTATCAGATTCTATCAGCCCTGTGTCGTTAATGACAATCGAAATGTCAGGGTACATACCATGGACGCATCAAATTGTTGCAGCTCTTTATGGCTCGTGGTATGTACGGTGCCAGTTAGCCATTCAATGGAGACATCAAACTTTGTCAAACTTTGTCAGATTTATATTGTTCATGGCATTAAAGAAGTCAGGCTGCCGTACCATGGAGACATTAAATTATGTCAGCTCTGTGCTCGTTATTATCATCAAAAATGCCAGTTTGCCTTACCATGGAGGCATTAAATTCTGTCAGCTTTGTTTCGTTGATGACTACCGAAATGTCAGGTTGCCATACCACATAATCATCTAGGCATATGTTATTGGCTTCTTTCCGTTCATCAAGACATATTTTAGGTATGTGTGGTAAGGGGAAGTGATTATACGGCTACTTGGTATTTCGTTATTAAAATACAAATTCACTTGACGATACTCTGGCATCTTTCCTCAATTCAAGTACATGTATCATGATTTTTCTCCATTCAAATACAATTAACGGTTAATCAGATCATCCTTGGTTTGTCCTTTGCTTTTAATTTTGATTTGTGCTGAATGATTCAAAGACGACAATATGAAATATTACCAACTGGGATTATAGCATTGTTAATATTGTCTGTGACATGGGATATATATCGAATTCTGACAAACACCTTGGTACAATTCTTTTGTTTTTAATTGGCATTCGATATAGTTCATTTTCTGACAGATGTATTTCCCCTTTTCGTATTCTGTTTTGAACCTTGCTAACTCAGTAACAAGGTACTTAAACGTCTATTTCCACGTTGTTCTTCATATGGCGGAAAGGAGAAAGTAATGCCTTAATCATAAACGTGGATCTAATTTGGGGTCTTAGATCATTTCCAGTTGAATTAACACAATTTTCCAACTTTTGATAAAGATTATTTGTGATTTTTCGCTCAACGAGTACGCTTTACTGAAATTATTTTGCATGTGTAATAGTAACATCGGGTGACTATCGATTTTACTAAGGGAGTTACTTTGCGATACCTTGTCCTCATTTTCGATCATCTCCCTTGCACACACGATACATCTATCACAGTTTACTGAATCGTTTCCGAAATATAATTTTTGTGGGACTTTTCCTTTGGAGCATAGAATATTTTATCCATGTTCTCCTTTTATACGTATGCTGACACTACCAAAATATTATCTACTAACTTAAGATAATAACGCATACATATTTGAGCCTTTATTATAAGCGAGTATTTTAGAAATCCTCTTTGAAAGGAATGATTTAAGTAATAGAGCGGGTCTGATTCAAATAATGATGTTTTTAATTTATATGTCTATGCCTAACAGACTTCGAAAAAGAATCATGCATTTTCTGAAGAAGAAATCCCTAAAACGTTTTAGTTCTGTCAGAGATCCATGTGTTCTAAGTATTAACAGTATCCAGATTTTCAATGTTAAGTTTGGGATCATTATCGTATTCCATAATATCGGCAGTAGAAACGATAAAATAATTGTTTGCCAACGATCTTTGCATTATCTTGAGCATGGTGCTCCACACACGTACAAATAGTTTGTTTGTTACCGTCACAAAATTAGGAAACAATTGTGTACCGAATGTGAAGCAAACAACCTTCATGGAGCGAATTACAACAAGAATCGCTCACCCGTTTGACTATTTGGATATACAGATTTTGTGGCGCATGTCCATCTGCAAGGTTACATTTTAAGCTGCGAAATAGATGGACAACATTGCATTATTTGCACACTTCCGTTGCATGTAACATTTATAACGGAGTAAAATTTTAATATTGTTTTTACATTTTGGATTATTGACTTTTATGTTTTATATAATAACATCTTCATTCATTTATTGTGCAAGCACCTAGAAATACAAAATAATACATTAATAAAGAAATGTAAATTGGAAATTGATCGTGAGATGTCATTAGAAATGAAAATAAATGAAACTGGTTGCAGCTACAAAGGGCAGATACGACCCAGGCTTTGCTAAGTAAATGCTAGGCTATAATATGGTTAGCTGATTATCCACAATTTTGAAAATTGTCACAATATATTAGAACTAATTAATACATAAAATACGTTTGACTAGCTGAAGGGTTTTTTTTGTTTCTGCGTTATAGTATAAAAGTTGTTTAAGGCTTGTGAACCATTTGTCATGCATGCTTCACAATTTGTAAGCCGAGACTTATCAAACTAGAACTTATAATCTTTATGCTACTGAGCAGTTTTGTTTACACTTTTTTACACCATTTCTACACTATATAATAAATTTTGAGATAGGGCAATGAAATATTGTTACCTGCCTGCCAGTATCTTTAAAGCTCTGTCTTAATGGCTATAGTCTGACTTCACGATCGTAATATTCTGTCACTCCACCGCAGATGACGGCATCACAATTTCAGAGTTTGTTTATTTTGTCTTGGCTTTCTTCTGTTCCAATATATTTTACTATAGTCTATAGAGCAAAACTTCATCCAAATTTTCTGGGATTCGATTATTTATTTATTTAGAGTTATGTTTACACAGATTGTTTGCACATCAGATGTAAAAGATCGATTATCATGTTATTTTTGAGGCATTAAGTATAAAAGTAAAATTCTTACTGTTTTAAAACCTGGAAGGATTTATTCATTGTAGTACTATTGTGGTATATATAGACACATCAGCATTATACGGTCTGGCAGCATTTCTATGTTACAATTTGTTTATGTAAATCTAAATTTTAAAAATTGATGATAGCAATTATTGCTCATTACTTCATTTTCAGAGAATATTTGATGATCTCAAAGTGAAGAAGACGTACCACATATCTGACCACTACGGAGTGATGGTCACATTTGTAGACAACACAAACATGGAAGATGATGACACGAACAAGCAAAGTCCAGAGACCAACAGATACTCTCCTACCTCATCAGTCAAAAAATTATCACATAACAAAGTGTAGACTTAACTATTATGAGTGATGTTTTTATAGAGGACAAAATAAGGTGATGGAATGACTCAAGTTTGTGAAGCTTATGACAAAGTAAACCATATAATTTGTCGACAACAACGAGACAAAACAAAATACAACAGAAATCTGCTTGAAAGACAGCATTTAAAAGTATGTTACATAAGTATGTGTCTATGACTTTGATCTGGGAGTTTCATTATAATTTTTCTTTGTGACAATAAAAAGATATTTTCGTAATTATTGTGTGAATTATTTTATTCTATTCGTATCCCCAATACATAGATGTAAACCTCAGAATGGACTCTTTCTGCATCGATATTGCTGCGGTGAAGGAAAGAATACATATATATTTTTTACAAAAGGAAAATGTAAAATCTCATTATGTATCAAACATTTGCTGAGTCACCAATCATTCTATAGTTTTCAGAATTATTATTTATAGTTAGTGATTATTCTGTATACCGTACTGACGAAATTGGTAAAATATAAAGATTTGGGAAGAAAATTAAAGGTAAATGTAACTTACGTTTTGGACACAGGTTGAAATAAAATTACTTAAACAAACATATGTTTAACAGGTACAAAAATATTTTCTTGAAGTGCAACGCAATATGTATAAAAGAAGATGCTTGTTTCTTAGATACTATATGGGCAACTGATTGCGCATCTGAGGAGAAAAGAAAGATGGAGACAAATTATATGACTAAAAGTTATGAATGTGTGTGCGTGTGTTTGTGTGCGTATGTGTGTAAAGATTAATTAAATGATTTCCAAGGGATCTCTCAGAGAGGGAGCACTACCACCATCACCCGTCCAAAATAAAGCCTTAAACCGGTCCTTTTAATAGTTATTACTTTCTTAAATAATATAACAATTGTAACCAGTGTTTGATATACTCTTAACAAATACACTTTTTAAAAACAAAGTTGCCATGACTTGGCTTTCTTTCCCGATCAAGGCAGGTAGCTGCCTTGTCTGTCTAATGGGAAAGCAGTAATTATCTGTGCTAAATATAAATGTAAATATAATTAAGCTTGAAAGTAACAGCTTAACAATATTTATTCATCTGTCTATAAGAACATTTTTAGCTAAACACTTCACTATATTTATCGCCTCGGAAGCGAAAGGTGTTGCGTTCTAACCTTGATAGAGTCCTGCTAATTACCTATATAAAATAGACAAAATGGCACTATCAGCTGCCTTTTGATTAAGCAGATAGTGATAGGACTAGGCGGATTGGTGGCAGGATAATGTGTTTTCGCGGAATCGTATCAATATCATGTGACTAGGCGGATTCGTGTATATATTTGAAATGCATTACTATAAACTGCCACACTGCAGACGTCTTGGCGAAGTGGGAAAGCATGCATATATATATATATATATATATATATATATATATATATATATATATATATATATATATATATATATATATATATATATATATATACATATACATACAAAGAATACAAATATTGTGACGAATAACAACCCTTTCAAGCGCACTGGATCCACCAAGGGATCACGTGTGTCAGGGATTGATTGAAATAGATGCAATAAACTGACGACGAACAGTGCGAAACTAGTAACTAACTAGCCTGAGCACTTTCGACTCTTAATGAGTCTTTTTCAAAGGCAAATACAAAAAGAATATAAGACAAACAAATGAACACAAAACATTGTGTTTGTAAACCTCTACATGGCTGTCTCCACATGAGGTAAAACTATAAATACAACCAGCTTGTATAGACTTGTTGCGGATACTGAAAACTGTGTATAATTCCCTAAAAGTCTAGGTTCTTCACGATATTTAAACTTTTAAGTTATATACAATAAAATTAACGTAATCGTTAATAAAGCTTCATAAAAAGATTACATTGTATTATACACTCACCATACTGAATATCCAATATTAACTACAATAATAATAATAATAATAATAATAATAATAATAATAATAATAATAATAATAATAATAATAAAAATAATAATATTAATAATAATAGTAATAATAATAATAATAAACTAATAATAATAATAAATATTAATAATAATAAATATTAATAATATCGAAAGTTAAAATAGTCATAAGTTATAATTTTACACTATATAATATACTATTAATATAATCCTTTTATCCATAAAAATAGCAAAAATAATAATAATAATAATAATAATAATAATAATAATAATAATAATAATAATAATAATAATAATAATAATAATAATAATAATAATAATAATAATAATGCTACTACTACTAATAATAATAATAACAACTATAATAATAATGATGATAATAATAATAATAATTCTTGTCATGGATATGACAAACTCAACCTAATGTAATATTTTATTGATAAAATTGTTACTTCTACTACTACTACTAACAATTTATTATAATTAAATTACTATTTTTACATCTATTCTTGTTTTTATTAATAATCATAATAATAAACTAAGGTCAAATTGATGAAAAATTTAATATAAAGAATTTAAATAGGAAAAATATTTCTTATTAGTTGCATGAAGTATAGTATTTAATTAATTGATATATTCAATTATTGACAAATATTTATAATTATCTAACGGACATTATGACAATGTAACATGGACATGAATCACTAGAAGTACATAAACCTGGAAGTAAAAAAAGATGAGTACAACTACAAGAGGAACAGTCACATCACAAGTCCTGCAGCAAGAGAAGGAAAGCTGATAGAACAACATCTACTGCCCAAATCATTTCCATGCAAGTGGGTTAAGTGCAGTTGAAAGATTCGATGAGGTACTTGGCCATGCCTTTAAATAGCTTGCGTAAAACTTTTAGCATGACATAAATAGCCAAAGGCTATTTTCCGCACTTTTTCAATACCGAATCCAATCAGCACACCGTTCTACCCAATTTGCCTGAGGTTCACTGCTACGACTCCGACAATATGCGTACCGAACAACGAGAAGCTTTCTATGCTTGGTACAAGGCTCACGCCTCGGACCATTTTGGCTTTCAGGAAGAAAAGTTAAAATACTGTCGTTCTGACGTGGATATATTACGGCGATAATGTGGCAAATTTCGAAAACTTGTTCATTGATCGATCGTTTGAAAGAAGCTTGCACCATTGCCAAAGTGTGTTCCTTAGTGTACAGCCAACAATTTATGCCAGAAAACACCCTCGCTGTCATAAGTTCTCAAACGATGAACTTTATCAACTGTCAATACTCGGTCTTAACCCATACGCTGGTTATTTTACTTATGCGACAAGAAAGACAGATGGATCCAACACGCTCGCAACGGAGAAGGAAAAAAAACATTGGAAGGTATTCAGTACATGGCTGAGACATAGGAAACCCCAAAATCGTGTACGAGTTTAACGGGTGCTTTTTTCACGGTGGTCCCATCTGTTACCCTCAACGTGACACTAAAAACCAGTTTATACAACGGACCATGAAAATGTTGTACGAGGCCACTTGTCAGTGACGCATGAAGTTAGAATAGCAAGGATACCAAGTGGTGGAAATGTGGGAACAAGCGTACGATCCCCGATTAAAAACCGATCCCGAGTTTAAAGGCATCGGTGAAAGTTACAATTTGGTGGAACCTCTTAACCCAAGGACAGTTTGCACGGAGGACGGACGTATGCCACCTGTCTGCCGTACCAAGCCGACGAGAAGAAAGCAGAAGAAATCAAATACTTAGACGTGTGTTCTCTGTATCCTAACGTGTGCAAATATTGACATTTTCCCGCAGGGCACCCCCTATTGTTGACCGAACACATCGACGTGGACAATATTAGACAATGCGAAGGATTGATCAAGTGTAAAGTCTTGCCCCCCCCACAAGAACTTGTACCATCCCGTTTTACTACCTCATTGCCAATAAAAACTGATGTTTACTTGTGCCGTACATGTGCTGAAATGTGCAACAAACGCCACCCTTGTCAGCACACTCAGGAAAAACGCGAATTGACGGGAACGTGAGTCAGGGTTGAATTGTTTAAAGCTCTGGACTTGGGATACCAACTGTTAGAAGTGTATGAAATTTGACACTTTCCTAAGACAGAAAATGGCACAAGGGCGTTGGAACTCAAAAAGGAATGTCAGCGGCTACCCTTCCTGCTGTCAAACTCCCGAAGACCAAAAAAAAAAAATTGAAAGAGAAATACTGGGAGCAGGAAGGAATCAGTTTAGACTACGTCGAGAAAAACAAAGAAATGCGATAGTTTGCCAAAGTGATGCTGAATTGTTTGTGGGGCAAAATGGCACAATGACCGTGTTTACCAAAGATGGAGTATTTGTCAGAACCTTCCGGCTACTTTCAGATGATTCAGGAAAAAATACAAATATATGAAACACGTGGACCTCCTTCGTGAGGACTTGATCCTAGTCAAATACGAAGAAGACCTTGACTTTGTAGAAGTCAACCAATTTGGAAATGTCATCATTGCAGCCTACGTAACAGCCAATGCTAGCTTAAAAATGTACGAAGCTTTAGAGCTATTAGAAGATCGTGTGCTGTATTTTGACACGGACAGTTTCATCTACATTGATCGCCTCGGTCAACCTTACCCTGTCATCGAAGGAAACCGTTTAGGAGCCTGGACGGACGAGCATCCAGAGGCCAATATTCTAAGTTTTGCAAGGGGCGGTCCCAAATATTACGGCTACGAATACCGGAACAATCAAGGAGAAGTGCACACGGAGTGCAAAATGAAATGATTGACTCTCAATTATCGCACCCATCAAATGGTAAACTTTGGCGTACCCAAAAAAAATCCTTGCACTCTGGACAGGATCGAAACTTTAAAGTGACCACCAACGTACCGCACAAGATTGCACGTTTACCTACGCACCAAATCGTCAGTCGACTTTTGGAAAAAGTCGACCAACTCGTGAACCAGAAGCGAGTTCGTTTTCCAACCAATTCACTTTACCGTACAGTCACGCCGATATTGGTTAGCATATTAAAAGGGACACCGCTCAAAACCGATAGTTCATTGTTACCATCAAGACTAAGAGAAAAAAAATGAACACTTTCAAACAGCATGTAGCAAGAGCGTAAGACTGAAGTCCAACGAGAAACTCGTGTGATGTGCCTCACGATCACATCAGCAATTCAGTACCATATCTTAACTGTTTATTTACTAACACCATGGCAAACTACGTGCAACCAGAGCGAGTTCCAGACCACAAGACACGTGCAGACGATGAGAGAAGAATTTGACATCACCGATGGAAAAATGACTATTCATATGGCATACGTTGTACCTCCATGGAAAGAAGATAATATCCACCATTGATCTACTTGTCGATACGTGAACCTAACACAATGGACACAACAGCAGATTTACAAATGAAAGAAAGTATGTTTTGGAAAACATCTACGCTAACAACACAAGTGGTAGCTGACCAGATTTAAACAAATTGCATGATGGACATAAAGAGAAATATGACCTTTGTCCTATACGATTGTTTGTTACTTGTTTTGTTTTAACTTTTTTCTTAAAGATGTTCATTAACTGTAATATGAAAAATGTCATTCGTAAATGAAATGTACTTATGTTATATGTGTTTTTTTATGGCATGAACTTTAATTTTTAAAAGTAATATTTTTAGAACCAAGAAATAAATAACTTGTAAATCGGTTTATTCCGTGTCCAAATGTTTTATGTATTAAATGGAATATGCTTAGACCATAGAAAAGGTAAAGAGCACATATAACTACTTGAATAAATGTTTTGTACCCATATAATAAATTACTTATTGGAGTCTCTATTCTGTCTCTGAGTCTTTCTTTGGAATATCTCTGTCTTCTTTTTTGTGATTCTATGTGTATTTGTTTGCTTTCATATGTCTAATGTTTGCCCCTATCAATCATTTCTCCTATAAATACATTTCACCCTAAAAATAGTTTTGACCCTATAAATCCATTGAGGCCATCCATATTCAATTTCCATTGACCTACAGGCGACATTCCCATGTTAAATTCCCATTGACGTCAGTTTTGATATTCTTATTTTTAACGTTAAGGTCCCATTGACACCTAAAGTGGAGCAATCTCTTGTCGCTATGTTCAATTCCCCATTCGCTCTACATTACATTTCAAGAGGCACATGACCTTTTGACTGGGATTTCCAATAACGCTAAAGTGGCCCTGTATTCCCCATGTTAAAGTCCCATTGTCGCCAATTTTGATATACCCATTTTGAACATAAAGGTCCCATTCTCAGTAAAGTGGCACAATATACTACTGGCATCATTTTTATGGATATATGTTGGGTAATGTACGTTAATGAGAAAATCTAGTCAATGGAGACATTTTGATATTGTCATTTAAAATTTGTATATAGGGTTTTAATTAAAGCACCCTAAATGCTATTGTATTTATCTGCGCAAGTCAGCGAGAGCGTGTATCAGATGACAAACTTGATTCCCACTACTGGTATATGTCACAAAGAACTAACTAAAAAATTACTTATCACGTGTGTTAGACAGTCGAGGAGTAAATACGGTGCCATCGTCCTCCGAGACATTCTATATGTCATCCCAGACCAAATGACTGTTCAGGGTATTCAACTTAAAAAACTGAATATTGAATTACTCAGAACAGATCACACCGACCCGAACTATGTTTATGCCAAAGGGATGTTCGCATTAACATTAAAGAGCATGCAGGTATTAGATGAATGCTTTCGATAAATTGTTGGCTCTGTTAATGATGAGAGAAAAACAAACAGGTTCTTAATCATGATCCGAAATTCTCAGCAAAACTTTATATCTTTAAATTAATGAGGTTGCATGGCATTTGTATAAATTATGATGACATAGAGAAAATGGTCTTAATATTAGACGTTTGACAAGAGTAGTGCATTTTGCGTTATACTGTGTAAATGGGCAAATAATCAATTGTTCATCCGTGTTTTTATGCATATGCATCTGGATAATTTCCGCTCATTTTCATTAGAAAGCATTGTTGAGTTTACACAATATTTTGTAAAAAAGAAGTTATCAAGAAAATAGTCCGTGTTCCGTTTTCACCAGAATGTGATCCGATTTACAGGTCGTTATCGACTCCCAGTTTGCATTTCTGCACATTAACTGGAAATATTCAATGGTTCATTCTATACAACGCCAACACACTATTAAAATATATTTTTTAAGTTAGATTTAAGCGAAAATATGTACCAAAATATATCGTACCGTTTCAGACTTATCAGTCTTCATTGATTTTTCGATGTCTCTTGCAGTAAAGGTCAATTTCTAATTTTTGTTTCAATTCATTAAATTTCAGCTCTTTTCTTCCTTTATAATGACGTCAAGGAGAAAAAATTGAAGCAATGCGAAAAGACATTTAACAGATTTGAAAATAAATTTATTTTATATCAAACAACGAATTAATTTAGCATCCAGTAATTATAAACTATAGTTCTCAAAATTAAAAAAAAACATTGTATATTGAAGTTTTGAAATAATATAAATAAAACTGTCTAGCAGTTTGAAATGAGCTTCCCCTACAGTGGCAGAAGGAGTAGCTAGATATGATTTTGATTGGTTCAGATGTAAATCTCGGGACATACGTGTATACGTGTGTTAATAAAACAATGGCTGTAATAATTAAAATATATTAAATATTACCTGGCTAAATTACACAAAGACGGCATGTGTTTGCGTAGTTTATAAAAATAATTATATAAATACTTTACCAATTTCTTTGTTGCAAGTTAAAGGAAACCCATGATGGCTAATTTTGTTATTGTAGTCAGTTCGTTTTTGTGTAAAACTCTGATAACCAAATATTTCAATACCTTTAAAATATAATGTATAATGCAAATTATCAAGCTACATTAGCACATAAATTCTATTGCATATAACCAATCATACATTAACATTTAAATTCTAATGCATATAACCAATCATACATTAGCTTTCAAATTCTAATGCATATAGCCAATCATATATTAACATTTAAATACTAATGCATTTAATCAATCCCACATTAACATACAAATCCTAATACATATTATCATTACCACATTGACATACTAATCCTAATACATATTATAAATCCCACAAAACATACTAATTCTAATACATATTATCAATCTGACATTAACATATTAATCCTAATACATATAATCAATGCCACATTAACATACTAATCCTAACACATATAATATATCCGCATTAACATACTAATCCTAATACATATTATCAATACCACAGTGATATACTAATCCTAATATATATTATCAATCCCACATTGACATACTAATCCTAATACATATTATCAATCCCACAGTGATATACTAATCCTAATATATATTATCAATCCTACATTGACATACTAATCCTAATACATATTATAAATCCCACATTAACATACTAATCCATTAAACATATTATCAATCTCAAAATTGACATGCTAATCTTAATATATATTATCAATCCTACATTAACATACTAATCCTAATATACATTATCAATCATGCATTAACATACTAATCCTAATACATATTATCAATCCCACATTGACATACTAATCCTAATACATATAATCAATCCCACATTAACATACTAATCCAATAAACATATTATCAATCCCACATTGACATACTAATCCTAATATATATTATCAATCCTACAATAACATACTAATCCTAATACATTTAATCAATCCCACATTAACATACTAATCCTAATACATATTATCAATCCCACATTGACATAATAATCCTAATACATATTATAAATCCCATTAAAACATACTAATTCTAATACATATTATCAATCCCACATAAAGATACTAATCCTAATACATATTATCAATCCCATACTAACATACTAATCCATAAATAATATTATCTATCCCACATTCACATACTAAACCTAATATCAATATTATCAATCCTACATTAATATAATAATCCTAAAACATATAATCAATCCCACATTGACATACTAATCCTAATACATTTTATAAATCCCACATTAACATACTAATCCTAATGCATATTATCAATTCTACATTGACCTACTAATCCTAATACATATCATTAATCCCACATTCACATACTAATCCTAATAAATATGATCAGTCCCACAATGACATTCTAATCCTAATACATATTATCAATCCCACATTGACATACTAATGCTAATACATATAATCAATCCCACATAGATATACTAATCCAGCAAACATATTATCAATCCCACATTGACATACTAATCCTAATATATATTATCAATCTTACATTAACATACTAATCATAATACATATTAACAATCCCACATTGACATACTAATCGTAATACATATTATCATTCCCACATATACATACTAATCCTAATACATATTATCAATCCCACATTAACATAATAATCCTAATACATATAATCAATCCCACATTGACATATTAATCTATTAAATATATTATCAATCCCACATTGACGAACTCATCCAAATATATATTATCAATCCTACATTAACATACAAATCCTAATACATATAATCAATCCCACATTAACATACTAAACCTAATACTTATTATCAATCCCACATTGACCTACTAACCACAATACATTTTATCAAGCCCACATTGACATACTAATCCTAACACATATTATCAATCTCACATTGAGATACTAATCCTAATACATATTATCAATCGCACATTGACATACCAATCCTAATACATAATATCAGTCCTACATAGACATACTAATCCTGATATATATTATCGATCCCAATTTAACACACTAATCCTAATACATATAATCAATCCAACATTAACATACTAATCCTAATACATATTGTCAATGCGACATAGACATACTAATCCATCAAACATATTATCAATCCCACATTGACATACTAATCCGAATACATTTAATCCATCCCACATTAACATACTAATCCTAATACATATTATGAATACCACATTGACATACTAATGCTAATATATATTATCAATCCTACATTAACATACTAATCCTAATACATTTAATCAATCCCACATTAACATAATAAACATAATAGATATTATCAATCCTACATTGACATACTGATCCTAATACATATTATCAATCCCACATTAGCATACTAATCCTAATACATATAATCAATCCCACATTAGCATACTAATCCATTAAACATATTATCAATCCCACATTGACATACTAATCGTAATATATATTGTCAATCTTACATTAAGATACTAATCCTAATACGTATTAACAATCCCACATTGACATACTAATCCTAATACATATTATCAGTCCCACATAGACATACTAATCCTAATACATATTATCAATCACACATTAACATACTACTCCTAATACATATAAGCAATCCCACATTGACATTCTAATCCATTAAACATATTATCAATCCCACATTGACATACTAATCCTAATACATATAATCAATCCCACATTAACGTACTAATCCTAATACATATTATCAATCCCACATTGACATACTAACCCCAATACATATTATCAATCCCACATTGACATACTAATCCTAATAAATATTATCAATCCCACATTGAGATACTAATCCTAATACATATTATCAATCCCACATTGACAAACTAATCCTAATACATATTATCAATCCCACATTGACATACCAATCCTAATACATATTATCAGTCTTATATAGACATACTAATCCTGATACGTATTATCAATCCCAATTTAACATACTAATCCTAATACATATTGTCAATCCGACATTGACATACTAATCCATCAAACATATTATCAATCCCACATTGACATACTAATCCGAATACATTTAATCCATCCGACATTAACAAACTAATCCTAATACATATTATCAATCCCACATTGACATACCAATCCTAATACATATTATCAGTCCTTCATAGATATACTAATCCTGATACATATTATCAATCCCAATTTAACATACTAATCCTAATACATATTATCAATCCCACATTGACATACTAATCCTAGTACATATTATCAATCCCACATTAACATACTAATCCTAATACATATAATCAATCCCACATTAACATACTAATCCATTAAACATATTATCAATCCCACATTGACATACTAATCGTAATATATATTGTCAATCTTACATTAACATACTAATCCTAATACGTATTAACAAACCCACATTGACATACTAATCGTAATACATATTATCAGTCACACATAGACATACTTATCCTAATACATATTATCAATCCCACATTAACATACTACTCCTAATACATATATGCAATCCCACATTGACATACTAATCCATTAAACATATTATCAATCCCAAATTGACGTACTAATCCTAATATATATTATCAATCCTACATTAACATACTAATCCTAATACATATTATCAATCCCACATTGATATACTAATCCTAATACATATTATCAATCCCACATTGACATACTAATCCTAATACATATTATCAATCCCATATTGACATACTAATCATAATATATATATATATATATATATATATATATATATATATATATATATATATATATATATATATATATATATATATATATATATTATCAATCCCACATTGACATACCAATCCTAATACATATTATCAGTCCTTCATAGTTATACTAATCCTGATACATATTATCAATCCAAATTTAACATACTAATCCTAATACATATTATCAATCCCACATTGACATACTAATCCTAATACATATTATCAATCCCACATTGACATACTAATCCTAACACATATAAGCAATCCCACATTGACATACTAATCCATTAAACATATTATCAATCCCACATTGACGTACTAATCCTAATATATATTATCAATCCTACATTAACATACTAATCCTAATACATATAATCAATCCCACATTAACATACTAATCCAAATACATATTATCAATCCCACATTGACATACTAATCCTAATACATATTATCAATCCCACATTGACATACTAATCCTAATATATATTATCAATCCCACATTGACATACCAATCCTAATACATATTATCAGTCCTTCATAGATATACTAATCCTGATACATATTATCAATCCCAATTTAACATACTAATCCTAATACATATTATCAATCCCACATTGACATACTAATCCTAATACATATTATCAATCCCGCATTAATATACTAATCCTAATATATATTATCAATCCCACATTGACATACTAATCCTAATACATATGATGAACCCAACATAGACATACTATTCCTAATACATATTATCAATTCCACATTAATATCCTAATCCTAATACATATTATCAATCCCACATTGATATACTAATCCTAATACATATGATCAATCCTATATTTACATACTAATCCTAATACATATTATTAATCCTACATTCACCTACTAATCCTAATACATATTATCAATCCCACATATACATACCAATCCTAATACATATAATCAATCCCACATTGACATACTCATCCTAATACATATTATCAATCCTATATTCACATACTAATCCTAATACATATTTTCATTCCCTCATTAACATACTAATCCTAATACATATTATCAATCCCACATAGACATACTAATCCTAATACATATAATTAATCCTGCATTAATATACTAATCCTAATATATATAATCAATCCCACATCAAAATACTAATCCTAATACATATTATCAATCCTACATTGACATACTAATCCTAATACATATTATCAATCCCACATTGACATACTAATCCTAATATATATTATCAATCCCACATTGACATACCAATCCTAATACATATTATCAGTCCTTCATAGATATACTAATCCTGATACATATTATCAATCCCAATTTAACATACTAATCCTAATACATATTATCAATCCCACATTGACATACTAATCCTAGTACATATTATCAATCCCACATTGACATACTAATCCTAATACATATTATCAATCCCGCATTAACATACTAATCCTAATATATATTATCAATCCCACATTGACATACTAATCCTAATACATATGATGAACCCAACATAGACATACTATTCCTAATACATATTATCAATTCCACATTAATATACTAATCCTAATACATATTATCAATCCAACATTAATATACTAATCCTAATACATATTATCAATCCCACATTGATATACTAATCCTAATACATATGATCAATCCTACATTCACATACTAATCCTAATACATATTATTAATCCTACATTTACCTACTAATCCTAATACATATTATCAATCCCACATATACATACTAATCCTAATACATATAATCAATCCCACATTGACATACTCATCCTAATACATATTATCAATCCTATATTCACATACTAATCCTAATACATATTTTCATTCCCTCATTAACATGCTAATCCTAATACATATTATCAATCCCACATAGACATACTAATCCTAATACATATAATTAATCCCGCATTAATATACTAATCCTAATATATATTATCAATCCCACATTAAAATACTAATCCTAATACATATTATCAATCCTACATTGACATACTAATCCTAATACATATTATCAATCCTACATAGGCATACTAATCCTAATACATATTATCAATCCCACATTGACATACTAATCTTAATATATATTATCAATCCCACATAGACATACTAATCCTAATACATATTATCAGTCCCGCATTAACATACTAATCCTAATACATATTATCAATCCCTCATTAACATACTAATCCTAATATATATTATCAATCGCACATTGACATACTAATACTAATACATATTATCAATCCCACATTAAGTTTTAAATCCTAACGCATACAATAAATTATACATCAATATTTAAATCATAGGGCATTCAATAAATCATTTATTACTATTTAAATCCTAACACATATAATAAACCATACATTACCTTATAAATCAAGATATATATAAAGATATAAGCAGTCCTACATTAACACATAAATTCTAATGCATATAACTCACTTGTTAACATATAAAGCTACAGAAAATTAAACATCTACTTTTAATTATAATCTTTTTTATATTTGCTGACTCTTATTGGCAGAATATCTGTTAAACTACTATAATAATACGGAACATGGAAATCGTCCATATCATATTTTATACCACACAAGTAAGATCATATTTGATTAAGTAATTTTTTATAGGTGATACTTGCTACTTGATGCTTTGCAGGCATTTCTTTAGTCGCTGCCTCAACTTTTGTACACGCTGTTGTAAGAGTAACACCAAATCTGGATATTATTAACAAAAACGGATTTAATGTTGCGCCACTTGAAATTATACCAGAGCTATTCTTTAGCAGTGGTAGATATGATATCACTCGAAGTATTTTGGTATTGTATTTGTAACATTTGTTTACGCACCAACGTTTTTTATGATAATATCTGACATATTGCATTTGAGAGTCAACATCTTGATTTGGAATGTTTTCTGAAATATGATTAAAATCGACTCTATTTTGTTTTCATTATATAATATTTGTTTGCATATTTAATATCGTCGTTTAAGTAACTAATTCGGGAGTTTCAGCTACAGATTCAATACAACACCAGTAAGTAGCTGCGGTTAATTTTTTTATTATCTTCTATCAACATAAAAATTTCTTCAGCACCTTTGTTTAGCACTATAGACACAATTCCAGAAAAATCATCAGCCGAATGACGTCATGGAAATGTAGTAAATATACTAAACTTTTCACCGCTAAATACGGACAGCCTATATAAACCAGTGACCTCTGCGGTGTATTTAAGATTGCTATTTTGCTGTGACTATGTTGCTTTTCCTGATTATACTGTGTACACGATATTGTTAGCCCGTCCGTGAGAAATTTCAAAACGATTAATTTTTTTTAACGATATTAGGAATGCCCCTTACAATATTGTTAAGTCTTGCTTTAATGTCAGCGAGTTTAATATCAACACTTAGTGGAGTTCCAAAAATTTCATTATTAGTTCTGCTTAAATTTCTACGAAAATTTAGAAACATTTGTACATGATTGATATAATCAGTCTTAAAAGGCAGCAATTCCATCATTAATTGTGGCTTACGAAGTTGTTATAGGAATATTCTTATCGTCTACGTATTTTTTTAGTTGCAGCGTCGAAATCCGTTTCTGGTGTTTTGAGATTGCTAATACCGTTATTGTTCAGATTGAGAAATGAACACATGATAACACCGTTCACTAATACGTATTTAGATTCTTGATCATCTACGTATTTTTTTCGTTACTGCGTCTGAGTCTGCAGTTGTATTTCCAAAATATGCATTTATTCCCGACATAGCAATGTTATCAGTAAATATATCGCTAACATTAAATGACTTACCCGAATCATGTATTTTACCTTGATCGGCAAAATCAACTGTATTATTAACAGCCACGGTGGCAGTACGTATAAGTACATATGATAGTTGTATATTACTCGTTTTTAACCGTCCTTCTTTATCTTGAAAAATAACTTATTTTTTCGCCACTTGTCATATTTTATAAATTTGCTTCTTTTGTTTTTGTTTTTCTGGGGGCGGCTTAACGCCATTTTTCAGCACACGATAGGCTATACATGGGGGCCAGTATTAATGGTGGAGGAAGAAACCGGGAAATCACCGGAAAGAACCACCGACCCACGAGGAGCTACTGGCAAACTTTCTCACATATCCACATTCGCCGAATCTTAGACTCGAACCCACGCAGAGGTGAGATGGCAGTGATCCGTAATGGAGAGCGCTTTAGACCACTCGGCCGCTTGGGGCCCCTTTATAAATTATAAATTAGTAATTTCTTTCTTGAGCTGATCAAAAGTTGCATATTTGGATAAATCACCTTGTTAAGCAGAAGATGAATCTACTAATGTTCGAAATTTTGAATAAAAGTCATATAACAATAATAGCAAAATCATCTCTATTAAATTTTGATAAGGAGCGTTTGATGAAACATAAACATAACAATGAGCTTATAGAATGTCATTATCTTAATGTTGGTAGAATTGCATGTAGATAAACAAAACTGCTTATGAATTTACTTCTGAGAGATAATTTTAATATGATCGCCTTTATATTTACACAATTAATCCACAACAGGAATAGTACAATTTACGTAGCAATTATTACGACAAACTGCGTGATGATCTTGAAGCTGGCGAAGATTTTTATTATCAGACAACCAGAAGAACTTATTCCAGTTAATCAACTTGATTCGTCCGCGCACAAAATACTTGCTTTTGATGATATTCCGCTAAACAACAAGAAAATGAATAAACTCAGATCGTATTTTTACTGTTGTGAAATAACAAATGTAATTCTATTTATCTCCCTCAGGGATATTATAATGTTGACAGATTTATTAGGCGAAATACTGGTTGTTTTATATTATTTCAAGGACTTGACAATATTGACGTCAAAAATATCGCAAACCATGTCGTCAAGCAACAACAAATAAATATGATTTTTTTTCTTTTTCGATAGATTAGCAAATGATACGAGTAAAATGTTTTAATCTTGTATTGAAAATATCTACAGCAATTATTATATAAAATAATATATATATATATATATATATATATATATATATATATATATATATATATATATATATATATATATATATATATATATATATATATAATGGATAAAAAGCAAAGTCAGAAAATATATAGTAAATCTAAAAGAACTTTCACAATTTCAGGCAAACTTAAACATCAGGTTCTGCAAGCACGACGTGAAAAGAAAACTGCAGCACAAACAACAGCTACAGTTCTCAAACCAGTTACTGGGGCTTTACTTGGAAAACAACCTGAAGGTAAGCCACTGTCAGAGGAAGAACTTACAAAATTACGAGAAAAAGGTCTGTTTGGATTAGTTAAAGAACAACAATATATGTAGAAGATATAAGAAGATTAGTTGAGTCATTTGTAGCTATATACCTAATCCGATTAATAGAAAAGCTGGCCAGATCGCCTAACAAATAATACGCTGCAACTTGAACGAAGTTTAGCAGAATTAACAGCACAAACAATTAAAACTATTAGAAACATTTATCGGGAGAAATAAAATATATCAAAAATGAGCACAAAAAAAGAGTTGGCCAGTTGACTGAAAAGTTAATGGAAGTTAGAGAACAAAGACATTTTTTATTTTACAAAAAAGTAAACAATGCGATAAAAGATGATCAATATGATGAACTTTTTGAGGAAGAAAGCATAGAAGATGTTGAAAATATAAGTACATGGACCAATGTAGAATTTAAGACTTTAATTGATAATTGAATAGCAATAATCAAAAATCGGAGCTAAAGCTATAAATGATTTAAACACGGCTATAAATATCGACGATATGTTTCCACATTATGATATGAAGTTATGCTGTTATTACATTAGCATTTATAAAACAACAGAAGTTATTAGAAAAAAATCGATTGGTTGGAGTTGGAAATTTAGAAGAAAACTATTTCAAGTAATCGAGAAAAACCTTGCAAAAAATAGCGAAGAGAAAAAAAGAAACTAGGGTTAGAATATTTGCATCAGTTACTGAAATGATTATTTAATTAATTACAATTCTCAGATTAATTTGACTGATATCATCAAGAAAAGCTGTGATGCTGAAATCAACAAAGAAATTATTGACATACTTGATAATTTAGATAGGATCTGACAAATACTTAACTTAATCGCGGCGACTCAAATATAATAATAAATTGCGGCAACATTTTTACTTAACCAATCTGATCAAGATAGCCCAAATTTTTCAGTAAAGTATATTCCGCCAATCGAACTGGATTTTGACAAACAACGTGAATTTGGATTAATTTCCTGCACTTGTTGGAATGCTATGGCTAATGTAAAAACTGTAGTAAATGTCGCATTTAAAATTAGCAGTGGTGATTCACGTTTATCGCTATCTCCTAATATTACACAAATAGTTTACAACATTAATGAGCTAAATAAAACAAAAATAGCTTATAGCAAGAAATGGTGGTAATGCAGACTATTTTGTGCTGGTACCAAATTATAATACGTTAAGAGCTAGAATAACAATAAAGCAGATTAGTTGTTTTTTTTCTTTCCAAGAAGTATTTGATTATGCCACGTATCAATCTGATGATGAAAATCCCAGAACGATTGACGGACAATTTTCAGTAAATATAACTGACGTAAACTAAATATTGGTATATTTCCCAATTGCAACTGGTTCTTATTCAGTAAAGGGCAGTAAAGGGCACCTAAATACTGTTTTTCACCATAAGTTATACTTGGGTCTTTTATGCAAATTTGCCAACGTCATATTATCCGATAAATGTTGAAAATAAAATAATAGAAGTAAATATCACTCTGGAAGACAGTTGAATTTGAATAATAAAGTTGTTACTTATTACATGCACTTGCACGAACAACAGCAAAATTATATAACCTTAGATATAATGAAAAAGAAAAAGTTTATAGAAGAAAAATAGTAGGAGGATTTTAAGGAAAATTATTGAAAATGTTCCAGGATTAGACGTAAAGTTGTGCCAATTGCACTTGACGTATCAAAAGTGTTTGCAACTGGAGCTACATTTGCTGCTTGAACTCCTGTGGTACAAAATTATCTGAAAAAATTAAAGGCGCACCGCAAAGTAGTGTACCGAAAATCACACAAGTTATTTCAGAAATCGCAAAAACAAAAACTACCACAACGCGTAATGATAACAAAAACAAAAATGCCTTTATCACCAAAGGGCAAGCAGATTATATAAAATTTAATATCTACAGTAACAACACTGCAATAATTTTGTGTACCATAATAAATATAAAAAACTCTGTGAAAAATTATCTTGACATTTATGACACAGATGATACAGAATTTGAATATGTTGAATATCTTGATGGAAATTCCAACGAAACTAATAATAAGAATGGCGTCCGAACATTTATTACTAGAGACTATGAGGTATTTGTACTGCCTCATAAAGCAATGTTGGAAGTTCGTGGTGAGATTATGACAGTAGCTGGAGTAGAAGTAGCTCTTATAAATAATGGTTGGTGTTTATTTAAAAGTGCTTGATATCAGCTGACCAATGAAATGATCGAAGATATTTTAAATCACTTACAAGTTGTATGTAGTATCTTAAATACTATTTTGTTTTTCGATGATTACCCAAGATCGACTGCAACCATTATGATGTGATTTAAAGAAGCTAGACTTGGTTTAGCTGAATATGGAGAATTTATTCAAGGAGGCATTTTGATGGATTGAGCTAATGCTGTTGCAGATTTGCCAGTTGTAAGAAATTGTGTTATTACCAATGCTGTTGTTTTAGGTATAGCCGTATCAGATGGAGACGCTAATTCTAATCTTGGTATAGACCCACCAGATGTAGCTGCAGACGGCGTTGCAATGTTAGATTTAGTTATTCACACAATTGAATTTCGAAATATACGTTACAATGAAGGTTTTATTGGAAGAGATACTAAGTATGATATTTGGCTTTAGCAGGGACTATAATAAAGTATTTCGTCGAGTTAAACATACACTTTTTGTAGATTGAGCAGAACAAAATGATTATTTTTTTCAGATTTTTGGGGGTTGATATACAATTTGCCACAAACAAACTTGCGCTGTGGACACCACAAATAACTCCATCTATCACTAAAATGGCAGAATTAAATGATATGCTGCAAAAGATACTAATACAATTTCTTTTCAGCAGCATAAAATATATCAAACAGCAGTTCCGAATACCAACGATAACACATGGCGATTTACAACACCAAGTGAGCAACTATTGCGTCAATTATTTATTGCATTTCAGCAACAAGCTCGACGTGGCAATCAGAAACAAAATAATGCGATATTTGATAATGCTAACGTTTGACTAATATATGCTATAATAAATTCAAAACAATACACAGAACGAGATATTGAATGTAATTATGAAGATAACACTAATACAAACATTACTAGACATTATATGTACCTGCTAGACGTAGTGAAAAAATATCAGGACGTTGGAGATAGAGCTCTGCTATCATTAGAGGGATTTCGTACACTTTATCCGATATTTTATTTTTGTGTTAGTAAACATAGTGAACGAGCTGTAGACAGCGCAGCTGATATAGAAATTACTTGGACATTCTAGAACGCTCCAGCAGCGGCGTTAAACCTATATGAGTTAGAGATAAGTGATAGATTTGTTGCAATTGAATCTGTGAATGGTAAAAAGTCAGTACAAATTTAAAGTGACTTACACTTCACGTTTATTCTATACCTGTTATATAATGACACAATATGTTGGGAAAGAAATACATTTAACTGATGGGCAAGATAAACAAATTAGCAGCTGCTGTTGAAAAACAGAGGCATGTTCCATTTAAGGTCAACCCTAACGCTTAAACTAGTATTTTTTTTAAAAAAATTGTTGTTAACCAAAAATCAAGTAAATAAATACGGTGACAAAAAACTTTTGTTTTAAATTTGGGTGCTGCACAAATAACCGTGATGTCAAAACAAGCTGGTTTCTTACCAGCAGTATCAACA
>JAEAOA010000192.1:877500-1072500 GCA_016746295.1 Potamilus streckersoni
TCGGTAAAATAGAGAACAATTTGAATACCTATTAAAAAAAACAAGGCTGGGTATGAAAACAAGAAGTTTTATCAGTAAATTATACACAAATTTTGGAGGAATCTGTCTGGTTTATTCTCTGTCTCGTGTCCTACTTAACTGTCTCGCCTCGGCTAAAAACGTTAATACCTCCCGAAATGCAGAAGTGAGACGATCATAACCAATTATCACATAAAGAACAGCTTCTATTCCTATCTAGGTAAGTGAGAAAACCTGAACTCCACTCGTAAAATCTGATTTGATTTTCTTGCATTACTTATTCTTTTCATATTTCATTTCACAAAGGGAATTTTGTTCTTTGTTTCTTTCTATTTCAATTTCTAGAGACTTAAAACTCACATAATTCAAATGAGATAGGTGTTAGAATGATAACGACATTTTGTTCTCAATTTGCCATAAGTTTTAGACCATTATTTTAGCAACATATTATTTGAACTTTTACATTTTTCTATTCCAATTTCCAATCTTCAATCATAATATACTATATTTAGGCACTTGTGTTTAAGATTTAATGTAAAGGAAGAGAAAAACAATTTGAGTTGTACAATTACTATTCATTTTTAACGTCGTCTAATAAGCTTTGAAAAATACTGATTAAATCGTTCTGAGTTATGCACTAGTTAGTCATATTATGTACTTAATTTTCTTCTGAACCAAAAATATTAAATTAAAACAAGAAGACAACAAAATCAATGATAAATATTGAGATATGATATATTGATTTAAACGGTGTATTGTCATTTTTTAATGCAATATGAGAATTCACACGAGTTGTCTGTCTTATCTAGGTCATTTCCCGCAATATAAACAAATGATCAAAAAATAGCATTTCAACCTCAATACAAGAAAAATATTTTGTCAATTTATAGATATGCAACATTTCAAAGGAAACTAAAATAAATATATAATCGTCGCTGTTGTTGCTGGCTTAACGCCATTTGTCAATACATAAAGACTATACTAGACAGCCGGAATAATTGATGGAGGAAAAACCCGGGAAAACTCGGGACGAACCACACATCTACGGGAAGCTACTTCTCATTTATACATATGGGATGATCACGGGAGGTTTCGATTCCATTGATCCATAAAAGAGAGTTTTTCTCCACTCGTCGCTCACTCCATACTCACAAAAAAAGAGATGGTAGTGATTGGTAAATATAGGCGTTTTAGATTAGTCCGCCACATGAGGTCCCATATTAGAGTTGTTTTCTTATATAAATAAAATATTAATATGAGAGAGAGAGAGAGAGAGAGAGAGAGAGAGAGAGAGAGAGAGAGAGAGAGAGAGAGAGAGAGAGAGAGAGAGAGAGAGAGAGAGAGAGAGAGAGAGAGAGAGGGACATTGCACTGGGCCGGTAAAATTCGTTCTTTTCCATTTCGCTTATTTTATTAATTTATCAATTAGAATATAATTGAAAGTATTGTTACAAGCCAGAGATCTTTGCTTGACCGTGTGGCGTCAAAACTCTAGAGCGTTTCCCGCTAGAAAGCATAAGTTTACCTCAAATTTCCAAAGGCTTTTAGTAAAATAATAAAATATAATAGAGACAATCAGTCATACATACTTCAACAAGTTTCTAAAAGAATGAATAGTCATCGCTTTCATATTAAAAAAAATAAAGATCCTCAGTTTTCATCTAATATTTCTACATATTTTAACACCCATAATCACTGTCTACTCGATTTTTCTTTCATGCCAATAGATATTGTGCATGGAGACATGAACAGACTTATAAAAGAGACTTATTGGATACATAAATTAGATACTTTGTATCCTAATGGCCTTAATACCAATGTATTATATAAAATTGTATATTTTTTTTCAATTTTGAAATTGTATATCTTTTATAACACTATAATTGTATGTATGACTGTTTGTCTCTATTATATTTTATTCTTTTACTGATTCAGGTTTCATTAGAGACTCGTGTATCTTTTAGATCCTGTCATATATATAGTTGTTGTGATCATGCATTGTTTTTATGACGTTACCTAATGACTTAATTTTTTATGAAGTTACGTAATGATGTAATTGTTATTTTAGCCTGTAAAGACGTCATCCGTTTATTTCAAAACATTTTGTGCCTGAAGAAGCATATATTATATGCGAAACTAGTTGCACGGAATTATCGGCGTTTGTGTTGTTTTTTTTTAATACCAAAGGCTTTTAGGCAACTTCTTTTGTAAGGTAGAAAGCCCGACGTGTCCATTCTATAAATAATGTTTCTTTAATAAATGCAAGACCATATTATTCACAACTTGCCAAATATATATCAGGCGCACATTTGCATAGTTTGTCTTCATCAATTTTCAGTGCCGTCAGCAGTTCACTCCATAGAAACTCTACAATTGTCCTCTAGCACAGGGAACTATATTAACTACGCCAACTTAGGCCAGTCAATCTATGGTTTCATTGAACATCATGCAGTGTACAACTATATCACATTTACCACCATGGCGATATAAAACCATATCTTCCGAGTCTCTTTATGTTTATTCCATAGTGTAATATACCGGTTTCCCACCGTAAATTCTGCCACTGCACTCATAACACCAATGTACACCATTGGATTTTAAAAAGGACTACATTATGACAGGGACAGTCATGCGGTTTGGGTCTGAATTAGCTACTCATTAACCATAGCATCATGAAAACTCACTATTTCTTCATGTCGTTTTCTCCTAGTAACTGGCTAATTATTTCGTGCTAAGGAATATTTCCCATTGCACCGCATTCCAATATTCAAACATGCAATCACACAAACCTAAGAATTGCTTAAGCAGAGCGCTATAACCAAGTGAGCATCTCTTTCATTTTATTACAGTATTAAAATGTTTCAGTATGTGAATATAGTTCTTAGCGTTCAGAAATATGACATAAATTGTTTCGTTAATGAATTCGAATTCACGATCAGGACTAAATCTAAGACAAATGAGAAAAGTATTGAGTAGTGTATGAAGGTGAGATTTCATTCGCAGAGACACCTACCCCCAAAAGTTCATATGTAAATTTTTTGTCAGCAGCTCTTTTTAGCCTGAAACGAAAACGTTCCTATTTCTGACAAAGTATGTTTTGTCCAGGGTAGGGGTCACTGAGCTAGGAACAAATCACCTTCATATACTACTAATAAAACCCTTATGCTTGTATTAACCAAAACAAACAATACCTTTAACCTGTATATTTATTTTCATATTGAACAACGCAATATATATATATATATATATATATATATATATATATATATATATATATATATATATATATATATATATATATATATATATATATATATATATATATATATATAGATAGAGAGAGAGAGAGAAAGAGAGAGATAGATAGTGGGTCGGTGGTTCTTCACAGAGGTTTTCAGGGTTCTTCCTCCACCATTAATGCTGGCTGCCATGTATAGCCTATCTTGTGCTGAAAAATGGCATTAAACTCTTTAACAAAAACAATTTTTATAAATTCTTTAAGGTCATGGTAACGCTGAGATATCTGGCAAAGGGAAACTTTCTATCTGAAGTCAGTGATCTCCATTGAATTTCAAAATCTTCATCATGTAGAGTTATTTTTTTTTGCTGTTGTATCATCGATAAACAAAAATTTAATAGTAAGCTAAAAACTTCCACACCTATGTGCCAATTGTGACTGGTTTTAATACATTGCACACTTTATTTGTAGAAACTAAATAATTTGAAAATGAACTGGACAGTGTCGCTGTTGACCTTTTTTCCTGTGGTTCTTTGTCAGAGTGTCATGGCTCAAGGTGAAAAGAAAGTCATAACATTCAACACCGCATTGCAATTTAGCATTCCACTAAAAGACGTTAGGAGGAGATTTCTACTGAGAGGTTTAGAGGCTTTAAGTGCTGACGTTGCCTGCTTGCAGGAGGTAATGGTGTATGCATATATATATATATATATATAAATATATATATATATATATATATTTATATATATATATATATATATATATATATATATATATATATATATATATATATATATATGTTTGAGGGTGTGTGTTCGTTAGCAATTTTTATCAGTTTTGCTTCTCCATGCCAGAATGTAAGTAAGTGGTGTTGAAAGCGTGTGACTGTGTATCTTTAGTATCTTTATGTATATTCTTTACAGTTTCCAAGAAAAAATCTAATTTCATTCAAAATGTAGGGAAGTTTTTTTTTCTTCACTTAATTTTCTCCAACTTGTGTGCCTTTATAGACGTATGGATGAAGATGCTAGTGTTTGTTTTCTTTCTTTATCAATAACTTACCTTCGTTCTTATTTCGTTTGTTTGTGAAATAATCAGACTGAATCATTTACTTCAGGTGTATAATGCGTCTGATATCGCATTTTTGATGCTGAGTCTTGGAAAGACATACCCATACTCATTCAGTTTTGCGCATGACACGGTCACAAAGCTCAAGGCTACAGAAGAACCACCGTGCAATCGCCAGAAAATTACCGAATTCCTTGGATGCGTATCGAGCCACTGCTCCGGATTCAACACGAGTGTTCACGAGGACAGAGTTTCCCTCCTTTTGTGCTTACAAACGATGTGTGCAACTCAGGTGTTTAGTCTCTCACAAGACTGCTTAACTTGTTTCTTTCTCCAAACAAATCTGACAGAGGTATTTAATTTGTAAGTAATGTTTTATTTATATCATCATTTCTCCAGAAAATGAAAAATCATCCACGATTTTGCCTGATGTTTTTAGATAATAAAAATATTTAATGTTCCATCAAATTTAGTTGTAGAATTTCTGTCAGGTACACCCACACCCACACACCCACACACAGATATATATATATATATATATATATATATATATATATATATATATATATATATATATATTCTTCATTAAACGGAAACTAGGCTTGACTAGTTTCTTCTTAGGAAATAATGTATACAACGTGTGTTTAATCATGGATACAGCGTACATTCTGTACTATATTCTATTTATATCACCTATAAATAAGCATATTTACCCTAAGAACGGATTTATTATTGTCTACAGTCAACTTTGTTGTAACCGAGTGAATGAACTCCTCACATCTCCTAGTGTGTCCACTGCAAAATGTAGCATTTTGCGGCTACTTATAATCACTTCTGCATGTTGATAAATAGATTGATTTCTTTCTTGAATTTCTATTTTGTATTCACAAGTTATTGAATAAATATAAGACACGCTATTAACTAAAACACTAAAGACTATTTTAATCGAGAATGTAGAGCACTACAAATATATGTTTAGGTACTTCAACACTGAACGCTCAGCCATTCACGTACCAGTTCATGGAAATCAGTGTGGAATATAAATTAATTGATATGACGAACCAACAAAACGAAATTAAAATAACTTTTATAGTTGAACTAAGTCATTATTCGTCTCCAATTAACATTAATACAGACCATAAAATTACCCTCAAAATTTCAAATAAAAATGTAAAATAGTACTTGGGATTTAGAAACTAGGGTAGTTTAAATTTCAGAAAGGAATGTCTGAAATATTTAACCAAAATTTATAAATCCATTGACGAGCGTTCCAATATTATTTGTTACGTGACAAGGGCCAGTACTCAGTAACAAAGAGTGAAAGCCAACAAGCTTTGTAAATTTACAAAAAAAAAACAATTTATTTCCCTAGACAACAATGTAAACATTGGTAAATATGACTTACATTTTGCGAATATAACCCAGAAGTGATTTTAGCAATAAAAACACAAGTCATATCACTAAATAGTACTATAAGAATCCAGGTTCGAGTCCCGACAACGTACGAATGTGGATGGCGTTGACGTCATATGTAGTCCAATGTATGAATTTCAACAAGTCCTCACTTGAATCACAAGCATTTTTTCCAAATAATTCCAGAATAAATGTCCATGAATAACTTTCAGAATTTATTTTATAAGTCAACCTGTTGAATGTCCAGGAGAACAAATTATTGAATTCAAAAATCAGACGAAGAATACAACATTCTGGCAACAAATTTAAAAATAACACATTGCTCCTTCAAGGTTTCGAATGACTCTGCCCAAAACAATAATGGAATACGTATTTAATTTCCGGAAACCTCATTTCAAGTCTCGAGAGATTGGTCGTGTGGTCTCTTAGTACACTAAAATTCACGCTTAGACCAATGTCACTCCACTTTAAAAAAAAACAATCATGAATATGGTTGTTTACAAACATTGATCACGTGAAGAAGGTATGTCCGTGATAATGACCAATCATTTTAACTTCCTGTTGATTTTATTGCCAAGGTAAGACGGACTCAATGATAATTTGCACGAATTACTATTTCTTATTAAGTAAACGACTTTGTGATAAAAATGTCTCACTTGTATAATAGAATCCCGAATCCGAGATGAATATTCATTGCAATTAAATACAATGAAACAATTAAAATAAAAAGAACTTTGAACCTCACATAACTGCAATTTAATCACATATACGTAACAATAGGTCCAGAGACATCGTCGTTGGAGAGATAGAAGTAGGGTCTTTGGGTATATTTATATTTATTTAATTGGGTATAATTATATTATTTAATAATAATAATAATCGAGTTTTAGAACATTAAAGAAGGTTAAAGTAACAACAGCAACAAAACATCAAATGACGGTATGTGTGCGTCGTAAACAAACATTAATCTTATTATGTCGACATGCATTTGAAACTTTGTATCATTAATTATATAAACACTGTGTATAAATCCCCACCCACCCCCAAAAATGTGTGCATACCGTTAGGACAAAATATATTATAGGAGGTTACTTGCTGATTGTCCAGTTTCAAAGTTTTCATCCAGCCCAAAAATTTTCTCACTTTTTCCAGATATCTGCCTATTTTGTCCCTTGTACATGATAGAGGGAGAGGGAACAGAAAACAGAAAGGATTACGTTGAAATTGTATTAAATAATAAAATCATTTATAGAAAGGATCTTCTTCATATTTTTTTATCTTCTTATCACACGTTATTGGTGATTATAGAGTAGAAAGAAATCCTTGATATATTGGTCTAGAATCAACTAATGCGGCTGCAAGAATGTTTAGATACGAGTAATATTGCGCCATGGGAATATCACAATTTGATAAACCGATAGTATTGGTTTATCAAATTGCTATATGCCAACAGTTTAAAAGCAGTGTTATATCCAACAAAGTTAAAATTTTGACTAAAGAAACATGTTATATTAACTTGCACATACTTTTTTAATTTTTATTTCAGAGTAGGAAGATGTTATTTTTCATCGTTTGTAGGCCTGAATAGTGATAAGTGGAGGCCGATTTAAAAACAAAGAAATGACTCGGGATACAGGTTAAAAAGTTTTAGCATAAAATATAATCATATTAATGAAAACGATATTTTTGTAAAAGACAAATACGATATTTTTTGACGATATCGACAAATACCCATGATCCACCACAAAATCCAACAGCATAAACATTTCTCCAAACCAGTGCATTTTAAGTAACCTTTTGCATATGAAAATTAATATTGAAACCAATTGCTATTAAAAACCTAGCATACAGCTTTCAAAGTGATTTACAAGAATTGTAAAATCCATTTTTTTTAGGGCGGGCAATTCATGCGAACCTATTTCTGACATTTGATTGCTCGTGAACTCCACCACTATAAGTCGGTGTTCTATTAGCACTTATCAGTTGTTTGTGTGGCTAGCTATTGGTCGTAGTAGATGGCCGTGTACCAGTTATGTCGATATCAAGAACAAAAATGGTAAATAAAACAAAGCATATGATTTTGGATATTCGTGTAGCTAGTATAGTTTCCATTCCAAATTAATAAACCTAATAATCTAAACGTAAGCGTAAGTATTTAGATTCGAGACAAATAACTTATGAAATTGTTTTCTTACTTTCGCCAGGTGCTTAAACCCACAGACGACCATAAATGTGCCTGGACTCTTGTTATTCAGCAAACATAAGATCATCAGCGCAAGCGCAGTGGAGCATCATCCAGGATTGTTCGAGATTGCGAAACAAGGCTACCTTAAAGTAGATGTACGTAATTTGCATAGAATGATATCTATACATGATATTTCTTATTCATCTTTCGAAATATTCCTATAATTAAGCATTTACCTCAGTCTTTGTCTCCAATTAATCAAAAATTTAATTTGAACAGCTGAACTAAGAACAAGCTTTCTCCTGGATGATGCCATTTATTTATTCATTTATTACACTTTTAATGATTTTGTTATCATCCTTCAGCAGTTATTATGCGTAATAAAATATTTACGCTATAAAAAGATGCAATCGTCGTGCCGAAATCTGTTCTGTGTCATGAAATAATGTTGCCTTATGTTTGCATTTTACTGTAAACCACTATTTCATTTTATAAATGTGTTTCGTTGTGTATAATGCATCAGGAGCGCGAAATCAAATTTACGTACCATTTTAACTATTTCAGATCGATACAATAGGTACATTTATTTGTACGCATCTAGCAACAAAGTTTTTGGGAGACTTTTATCCAGAAGGTAAATAAAACTAATTGCAAGAAGATTAAAATCAACTTAAAATACAAGAGATTTGAAATCTTTTAAAATCATGGTTCAATGTTTGATTTTTATCATGTTTGCTGAAATGCTGATGAACGGTATAACTGTTTTACTGTTAAACTACAGACATTGATTTATTGGCTAGAGGGAAAACTAAGCTAATCCTATCACACAACAAAATAGACTAACACATTAAATTTGATTATCCTAGGCTTTATGAAACAAACAAAGGCATGTTGCATGTTCAGACGTGATAGCTTGTGTTTTTGCATTCGCAATTTCCTAACATCTCACGACTTTTAGGGTACCGTTTAAAATACTTGATCAAATTCGGATGTGTTGTGGACAATAATCTGGACGTTCAGTGTACCAATCATGACATAAGACATTTGGATATGAAAAGGACAGCTAACTGGACGTTCAGGGTACTAAGTATGACACAAGACATTTGGATACGAGCGGGAATGCTATCTGGACGTTCAGGGTACCATTCATGACACAAGACATTTGAATACGAGAGGGAATGCTACCTGGACGTTCAGGGTACCAATCATGACACAAGACATTTAAATACGAGAGGGAATGCTATCTGAACATTCATGGTACCAATCATGACACAAGACATTTGGATACGAGTGGGACTGCTATCTGGACATTCAGGGTACCAATAATGACACAAGACATTTGAATATGAGAGGGTCTGCTATCTGGACGTTCATGGTAACAAGTATGACACAAGACATATGGATACAAGAGGGACTGCTATCTGGACGTTTAGGGTACCAATAATGACACAAGACATTTGGATACGAGAGGGACTGCTATCTGGACGTTAAGGTACCAATAATGACACAAGACATTTGGATACCTGAGGGACTGCTATTTGGACGTTCATAGTACTAAATACGAGAGGGACTGCTATCTGGACGTTCAGGGTACCAATCATGACTCAACATATTTGGACACGTGAGGGACTGCTATCTGGACGTTCAGGGTACAATAATGTCACAAGACATTTGGATACGAGATAGACTGCTATCTGGACGTTCAGGGTCCAGTAATGACGCAGGACATTTGGATACGAGAGGAACTGTTATCTGGACGTTCAGGGTACTAATAATGACACAATAAATTTGGATACGAGAGGGACTGTTATCTGGACGATCATGATAGCGGCAGGATATTTGAAAACTTTGGGATATGTAGGGGTTCTGTCTAGACTATCAGGGTACCAATCAAGAGGGACAGTCGAAAACATCAGATGTGATATGGACTTATGGAGATTATCAAGGCATTATTCAAAACAGAAACTCGAACTCGAAACCATCGAATGTGATAGGGACTTATATGGATTATCGTGGTATTATTCAAGACAAACACTCGAAAACATCGGATATGATAATGACTTATGGGGATTTTCGGCTTATTATTCAAAACAGACACTCGAGAACACCGGATGAAATAGGGACTTATGGGGATTTTCGGCTTATTATTCAAAACAGACACTCGAGAACACCGGATGAAATAGGGACTTATGGGGATTATCGGGATATTATTCAAAACAGACACTCGAAAACATCCGATGTGATAAGGACTTATTGGATTATCAGGGTATTATTCAAGACAGACACTCGAATATATCGGATACGATAGAGACTTATGGTCATTATCAGGATATTATTCAAAACAGACACTCGATAACACCGGATGTGATAGGGACTTATGAGAATTATCAGGTATTATTCAAAACAGACACTCGAAAACATCGGATGTGATAGAGACTTACGGAGATAATCAGTGTATTATTCAAAACAGACACTCGAAAACATCGGATGTGATAGAGACTTACGGAGATAATCAGTGTATTATTCAAAACAGACACTCGAAAACATCGGATGTGAGAGAGACTTACGGAGATAATCAGTGTTATTCAAAACAGACACTTGAAAACATCGGATTCGATAGGGACTTATGGGTATTTTCGTGGTATTATTCAAAACAGACACTCGAATATATCGGATGTGATAGGGACTTACGGAGGTTATCAGTGTATTATTCAAAACACTCGAAAACATCGGATGTAATAGAGACTTATTGGGGTTATCGTGGTATTATTCAAAACAGACACTCGAAAACATCGAATGTAATAGAGACTTATTGGGGTTATCGTGGTATTATTCAAAACAGACACTCGAAAACATCAAATGTAATAGAGACTTATTGGTGTTATCGTGGTATTATTCAAAACAGACACTCGAAAACATCGAATGTAATAGAGACTTATTGGTGTTATCGTGGTATTATTCAAAACAGACACTCGAAAACATCGAATGTAATAGAGACTTATTGGGGTTATCGTGGTATTATTCAAAACAGACACATCGAAAGCGATAGGGACTTATGGGTATTATCACGGTATTATTCAAAACAGACACTTGAAAAGTGTGGATATAATATGGACTTATATGGATTATCAGGGTACCGTTCAAGATATTTGAAAAAAAATATTTTATGATAAGGTCTATTATTGGGACTGTTCTGCAGATATACATAAAATTGCTTGCACTTCGGTACATTATGTAAGAGTGTGTACGATATAGAAATTGTGTGTTTTCCGGGAGCAACTGAACAACTTGATATAGGCATATCAACCAGCAGGTTTACTTATTCATTTTCACTGACAAAAATTGAGCTAGATAACAATATTTCTCTATTAAGATAGTGTGTTGCACATGTTTTGAACAAATATTTCACAGAATTCTTGTTATCGTGATTCTTGGTGATAGTTTGGTGCATCTTTTCCAGATTCTGAATCGAATGACTACAGAAAGATTATTTCCAACTTCATTTTCTGCGATAGTGAGAAAACTAATATGTTTAAATGCTTTTTAATCTATTTAGCGACGCTTCCATACAGTAGCTATGTGGAACAGAACCTGGCCGAATTAAAAAATCTCCTGACAGTTATCAACGGAACAACGCCTCTAGTTTTAGCCGGAGACTTAAATACTGGGCCTAGTCTGCCTGACATTGGTATTTGTGAACAAAATCCAGGTAAACCGCATAAATTTTCAGATGTAACAAAATTACGTCGTTGCAGCTTTCACACTTTTGGGCTCGTTATAAGTTACAATATGAATATAATGCCCTTTAACCGCAGAACTATAACATTTGCTCATTGACATGACATGAACCTATTGCTCACAATCAAAGTCAAAAACCCTGTTGTGAACGAAACTACTAATAAAGGTCAACATTGTAGCCTTATACGTTTAACATGAAGTTGGAACGGATATTGTATAATGTTAGAACTCATTTCGTTTTTTCCAGATTCATATAAACTATTAAAAAGCTGTGGAGACAGCCTAACCCACACCATACTTGATAAATGCACCTTTTGTAACAGCAACTCATGGAATTATCAAAAGTGCGACTGGACGATAGACCACATCTTTTTGCGGGGTCTGAAGTTAAAGAAAACAATGGTAAGAGATAATCGCCATGTTTATACATCAACTAATATAGTCTTAACAATAGTGATAATAAAATTCTCTACTACCCGATATTGTATAATTTCCCTCATTCTATCAAGTGAAATATGTTGGATGAACCTTGATAGACTTGCTGATCGGTACTAAAATATGAATTGCATAATAAAGCGTGGTGTGGTGAGAGAGGAGGTCAACCAGAAATTAAGTATGTATATGTTTAATGCAATGCCGATTAATGAGCGTTTATCGCAATAAATACTCGCAAAGAATGAAACCTTGGAGCATACAAACAATCAAAATCCTTAAAGTATATGTTCCAATTATTGTTAATCTTATAAAACGTCGAAGACTTATCACTTTGTACATCAACACAAGCCTCCTCGCAGGGTAGCAAATTATACCTCTATTGGTCCACCTACCACATGCAGAAGGACTCATTTGGGCCTCATAGGAACGTATGGCAAAAGTGCGATACCTAGCATTGCTTATTGTTTAAGCAGGGCAGCAAACATACGTTTTCAAATAAAGTAGAGAAATATTTAGAGCTGGTTCATGACAATACGAAGTTAAACACATATACATTAATATGAGGTGTTTATACTGAAAGTAAAATAAGTTATTATATGCTCATTGTTTCCTCCGTTAACTTTACATGGTCAGAATTGTTCAGTATTTCCTGATATTGCACCCTCGCGCTGAATTCATAATGATTACAAGCGAATAAATGAACTACTTCAACTGTAAATAAACCATTATTTTTCTTAATGAACTAAAGCAAATATTTCATGGACTGCCACATAGCAGAAGCTTGGACACATTCCGCGTTCATTTTCATACAATGTTTCATATTTAGGCTAGCTATAGATGCTAGACAGGTTCCTTACAATAACATGCACGTTATAAGACGTAAATTTGTCTATAAGCTGATAATAAATATGGCAGAAATGTATTTATAATTTTACATCCTGAATTTCTTCAAAATGTACTTTCTTAGTTCTGCAAATCGGACCTACATTAGTCATGTCAAGGGTTCTCAAGGTTGATCACACATTTCGAAATTGTGCTGTAATTACCACTGCTGAGTATAATCTAAGTGCAATTAGATCCTCCTTATTGCACTCAAAATTAAATAGATATTAAATTCAACAGTCCTTTTGATAATTGTAATTGAAAGACTTCCCACAATAAGATTTGAATCATTCAATGACAGAACAAAAACATGCATGCCGATGTCAACACACTTCTGCCTCTCTACTTTAATAGATGCATTTCATGTAGAATAGCCACAGACACTGTAACCTAATAAACCCAGATCATAATCACGAAATTGTGTCGAATCGACAAAATTACCAAAACGTATTCGTTTCAGATCAAATGGAAAAGTTGTACCAATGAGCAGTCATTCACAATATGACTCCATATTCAATTTTAAGTATGTCAACTGCCACTTTTTTTTCGAAACTTATATGCGCGGAGTTTCGTGCGCATTAATAATGTTGTTGTGTAATGATGCATCTTCACTTGTGTATTTAGTTTGGATAAATTCATGCATTCAGTTACTTTGTTCAGTTACTGTCCATATATATTAGCCAATACATTTTATGTAACTGCCAATAAAATTAGTTGGTATGGGTACTTGAACACATTATACTTCACAATATATATATATATATATATATATATATATATATATATATATATATATATATATATATATATATATATATATATATATATATATGTATATATATATATATATATATATATATATTTTTATATATATATTTTTATATATATATATATATATTGTCACACCACACAAAGAATGTTTGGATATTAGCGCTTATAGACTCTATGCCCACAATCATAATATTACTGAAAAGAAAGAATTTTTAACTTGTAATTTGGTTTTGACAAAATTCACAGATTGCTGTCACCGTTTTGAAATGATTTACGCTGTTGGATTTTGTTCTTGATTATGGTTATTTTTCTAGATCCAGAACAACTATATATTTCTGGATTGACTTTGCAACAAATATATTTATTTTCCAAGTATTTGGTGTATCTTAGACGGAGAAATTTTCCTAAATTCAGGATTGTCAGCTTCCATCTCTCAAGCCACCCCATGTTGAATCAGCGTTGGTGTTTGGTTTCTTCTGCTGCGGAACTGATTTATCAAATCTTTTCATCCTTCTTTATCAATTTTACCTTCACCTTCAATAGATTGGTCTTTAAGGTTTCCAGAGCTACTTTGAGCGCTGAGTTTCTAATGTTGTTCATGAGCTATTATTGTGGCAAATGATCTTGGGAGACGTGATAATTGATCTTAGATCGAAGTCCAAAGGCATTGGTGCAGGGTTTAACTAAGACTCTTCGTATTGGGTACTTGACTGTATGTCTGCTTAGAGATATTTGATCTTAGATCGAAGTCCAACGGCAATGGTGCAGGGTTTAACTAAGACTCTTCGTATTGGGTACTTGACTGTATGTCTGTTTAGAGTTTGACTGATGTTGCTTCTAAATATGGCTAAATTTAATAGGCTATATGTATTTATCTGATTACTTGTAAGTTTTGAAATTGGCACAGTGTATAAGAATTTAATGAAGATTAATACAGAAAACACATTATACTACTGGAATGTTTGATTTGTTTCAGCGTTATGGAACACAAATTATTTAAGGTTTATGAACCAGTTTGCATGTATGCGATTCACCTTTTAAGGCGATGCTTATCAAACCAAAGGTTCTACCATCATGGTCACTGATCAGTTTTGTTTACAATTGTCTGTGTTTTTAAAGTAATAAATTTTAAAATAAGGCAATGAATAATTGTTATTTTCCTTGCATACCCAGTAACCTTACAGCCCTGTCTTAAGTTGAAACATTGTTACTTTCCTTGCCCACACAGTAACGTAACAACCCTGTCTTAAAGTGAAACTTTGCTACTTGCCTTGCCTACCCAGTAACGTTACTGCCCTGTCTTAAAGTGCAACATTGTTACTTTCATTACCTACCCAGTAACTTTTACGTCCGTGTCTTATGGTGAAACATTGTTATTTTCCTTGCCTAACCAGTAACGTTACAGCAATGTCTTAAAGTGAAACATTGTTACTTTCATTACCTACCCAGTAACGTGAAATAGTGTTACTTTCCTTGCCTACCCAGTAATGTTACAGCCCTGTCTAACAGTCCTCTTACTTTTGAATATATATATATATATATATATATATATATATATATATATATATATATATATATATATATATATATATATATATATATATATATATATATATATATATATATATATATATATATATATATATATATGATATGAATTCTGACTGTTTTAAACCTGGAAGGATTTGTTCATTGTAGTATTAATTGTGATCTGTGTAGACAATTCAGCACCATACAGTCTGGCAGCATTTCTATCACAATTCCTTCATGCATTTCTAATATAAATATTATGATGAAAGGAATTGTTAGCTTATTATTTAATTCTCCAGTCATGCTTTCAGAGAATATTCGATATTCGCGAATTGATGATGTTTCACATATCTGACCACTACGGAGTTATGGTTACACTCGTAAACAACACAATCAAGTACAAGGAAATTCCAGAGATCAATCAAAATACAGAGAGTAAAGAAATTCTAGTTATCAATCAAAGTCAAGAGAGCAAGGAAATGCTATAGAGCTTATAACGGCATAAGCCATAAGTTTTGTGACAGAAGCGAGAGGAAACAAAAATATAACAGAAATCTGTTTAAATGACTTACATGAAAAGCATGTTGTGCAAGTGTGTGTGTGTGTGTGTGTGTGTGTGTGTGTGTGTATTGTGTGTGTGTTTGACTTTGATCTGCGATTTTCATTATCCATTTTCTTTGTGACAATAAAAGACAATTTTGTTAATTGTTGTGTGTAGTATTTGTTCTATTCGTATCCCCAAGTATAGAGGTAAAATCTCGGTAGAGGCCCTGTATAAATCATCCTTGCTTAGGGGAAAAGATAGAATTCTATTTATTTAGGAAAGGAAAACGTAAAATGTCATTAGATCACATGATTCTATATATTGAACTTATAAAACTGTTAAAATCTAATCATCTGAAAATAAAGTTAGAGGTGGATGTTTCTTATATTTTGGACATAGGCAGAATAAAAGTTCTTGGGAAAAATATAATTGACAGATACATGAAAATATTTTATTGATGTAAAATGCAAGGTGTATATAAGAAAACATCAATTCTTGGGCCATAAACGGGCAACCAATGGCTGCGCATCTGAAGAGAAGAAACAAAATGGAGAAAGTTTGTGAGGTTATTAACGTTAACAGTTATGATTCTTTGGATAATTATAGGTTTCTGAATTAGCATATTGTGAGATGGTATTAAAATAGACGTAATGTAATGGATACTAAAGGAATATTTGTGATATGAAATAATTTTCATATGGCTGTTGCTGTTTGAGGTTTTAACGCCATTTGTCATCACGAGATATGCTATACATGACAACCAGTATAAATGGTGGAGAAAGTACCCTGGAAAACCACGGAAAGAACCAACGACCCAAAAAATCTACCTAGAAACTTTCTCACATACACACATTGGCATAGCCCTAGACTGGAACCCACGATTGAGATTGCAGTGATTCGTAAAGGTTAGCGCTTTATACTAGACCACTTAGAGCCCATTTCTCTATGGTAAATATAGTAAATAACAATGGATAAGCATTATAAACACCATACTACTGATTGCATGCTAATGGTCTCAGTCTTGCTTTACTTAACCATTTTCAACCAAATATAAATCACTTCGAAAGAAAACTACAACTGAAAGCAATTTTAAATAAAATATGTTTCTCCTTAAATACGTACACAATCACATTACGCTAGGAATTTTAGCCTGCCGCTTCGCGAGTCCATCCCCAATAAAATACAAGATCGTCTTTTACAGTTTATTTCAATAGACAAATGGCAATAACTCAGGATTTATATTTTCTCGGAGAAAAATAATTTACTTAAATATTTGCTTTCTCTTTAAATTACATTCCCAACTCAAAATAGCTTAGGATAATAAGTAATAGGAGGAGCTGAAACCGAGCATCCCACATCTACCTCTGGTATCCTTTTGGGGAAGATTTGCTGAATTCCCTCAAGTGGACGGTAACCCGTTCAAATAATGACGTAAGCAACAAAGACTGGGGTCATTTGACCTGCGATCCTAACATACAGTTAAGAAGATGAATATTGAAATCTATCTTCAACATTTTACTAGCGAAAATAACAGGCCGGGTTTAAGGACATAGTTGGGTCTGATGGCTATATTGGCTGCGTCCACTGGATCTACCAGATTGCGATGCTGAATCTCTGAGATGAAGGCTCGAGATTGTTGATTATGCATACCAGCCAACAGGTTTTACTTTATTAGGTTCGTAGAGATGGTTTGAAACTTTTGAGAAGTAATTTTCTTGAGGCGACTTTGGGCCTCGTTTCGCTAGGCAGTTTAAGTTTTTTAACATTTAAGCATGATACAGTTTCGTACTTCACAAAGATATTCGTAGGAATGTTTCGTACGCCTAAGAAAAAAAAACTTTTGCGTAGACTACTCTTATGCATGGGAGGCAGATAGCAAATCGGTAAAATATAATAAGGCGCAATCAAGATACGTACAAATTATGGTGACCACGATGAATATGATCAAAACAATAACAGCAAAATAAGGACCAATAAAGAAACCAAAATATAGGGCCAAAATGCTATGAAGTATTAGTCATTATTGGTCAAACTGAATTAAATATAGATATTATTCCTGATCCAAGAAGTCTGTCTGTGTGTGTGTGTGTGTGTGTGTGTGTGTGTGTGTGTGTGTGTGTGTGCAAATGACCTACATTAGGAGGAAAACCCCATGTTTACACACCAACAAATTAGAGAATCACCGACATTAGGAGGATATCCTCCTAAAGCTTTCTCCTAACGTATGTGGTGTAACATGTAAAAATATTTAAATGTTGGAATTTTGGAAATTCATGAGAGTGTATCATAATAAATTATAGTCATATCGGCACGGCCAAAATCTTGGAATGATATGATAACAGGTAAAAAATGTGTGTATAACACTTTTTTTGCTATGCTGTAAGACCTATATTAGGAGGACCTGATTAAAACTCGTTGAAGTCATTACTTGATGGACTTGTTAAAAATATCCCAAATAGCAAGTACTAGGTAATTATTATTATTCTAAGATTAACATTGATTGATTTATAACTGAGTGAATACACACCTGGTTTGTGCAGTCCTTTCAACGTTCGTTGTTGTTGTTGTTGTTGTTGTTGTTGTTGGGCTTAATGCCATTTTTCAGCACACGATAGGCTATTTATGGCGGCCAGTATTAATGGTGGAGGAAGAAACCGGGAAATCACCGAAAAGAACCACCTACCCACGAGAAGCTACTGGCAAGCTTTCTCACATATCCACATTCGCCGAATCCTAGACTCGAACCCACGCAGACGGAGGTGAGATGGCAGTGATCCGTAACAGACAGCCCTTTAGACCACTCGGCCACTCGGGGCCCATTCAACTTTGGTGTGTAATAAACCTTCCCAATGTTGCAATCGCACAAAAGATACGATGTCTTTTGCCAGAGGATAATTAGTTCAGCAAGTTGTATTTTACACCTATTGCCAGTAGTGTGCTGATGTTCTGTTAAAACCTCCATACGTCTACAAATACATGCATACCACAATGCAGGTATGTATCAAAGTACCTATAATTAGTATGAAGTTCTGTGTTTGGCATTGCATGTTCATATATTTAATTTTGCAACGGTGAAAGTGCTGAATTTTATTCGGAAGTCTTGTGAATCTAGTGCAATATGGAGTGAAATAATCTATATATGATTAGAGTTCGAGAGTTCAGTACACTGACCAGTATACTAATATAAGTACTTTATTGACGAAAACCATCTGCAGACCAAGCGCAAAATAACAATTGTACGCATGTTATTTTCATTCATTTACATATATCCATGATATAACACAGTTTAGACTACTTTCTCGTAGCTGGTCAAAAGTAAATGTTTTTGCAAAATGAAACATTTCAAAAGGCCCTGTTTCGAAGACAACATTCTGAATTGCGCTGACCAAACCGCGACACAACGGGTGCAATCTGACAGCCTGTTTAAGCGTAATGAAATGCAACATAAATGCATTTTAACTCATTTTTATTGCAAGTAATGATGTTATAGAATAATACTAAGGCATATCTTTGCAGAAATCCAGACTAAAACTTATTAAGTAAAAGAATGTCCTTAATTTACAATTTTAATCTCTTTTTATGAGAACTATAAATACAATTTATGTTTTCGTACCAATAATATTATTGGTCTTCCTTTTGTATATATATTTCATAGTTTGATCCAATTTTTGACCAAGTAACATATATTCTTCATAAGAATTTGGTATTTAAATGTAAGAAACGAGAACAGTCGTTAGATTTAATAATGGTTTAATTTTTATATAGTAGTATTACAAATTGCAAGAAAGTATGACTGGTAATAGTGGTACGCACACGCAGTTCATTTAACTGTTTATGTAGCACCTGTCTTCGATTGCCCAGACGTCACTTTAAGTAGATATAAATACAAATATTTTAAGACTGGTATTTAAAACACTGTATTTACCAAAACATTTTTAATTTCTTTGGCATGTTTATAGTTACTTTTTATTTCTAAATATAGTCGAACCTACCGTAAAGGCCATCCCGTTATGCGAGTACTTTTTATCAACTGTTAAATGTTTAATGATTTTGCATCAACCAGAAGATATTAATCTCTGTAAGTCAAGCATTTTTTTCAGAGGCTATTTGTCTCACTTCCCAGAGGTGGCTGCTAAGGAGAGGTTTTACATGATAAATTTATTAAGACGTAATACACAAGTAATGCCATTATGGAAACAAACGTGTTTATTTTATACAGTAGAAAGAACAAGGTTAAACTACATCGAAATAAAATACATTACCACTTTCACTGCGGCCAATGAAGGTCAAGCAAATATTTAGATGGTATATTTTTTTTATTAAGTATAACTAAATCAATAATATTCTGGAAATGTCAAACATTAGCTTCAAGTAAATGCTATCAAATTCCAAAGGTTCATGTCTAAAATCTAAATATCAATGCTCGGTATTGATGTGGGACCCGTCAGTGTAGTCCTTGGACTTTTATGAGAAAAGCATTAATTCATATGACTAAATTATATTTGTATTCTATATACCTCATAAAATAAACTTAATAATATGCAAGCTTATTAAAAACAATAACATATTGAGCTTCTCCATGTTCGTGACTTTAAACGATAAAGTGTTTCTCCAGTTTTCTACCCGGTAAATGAGAATAATACCCAACATTTGATGTAAGCCCACTGAAATGTTTATTGGCTAACAACTCTATTTCGCGTTGCAATGTGTCAATACAGTAAAGTCTTAGAGAAAAAGTTGAGAAATACCACATTTTTACCCAATAATAGTATTGAGTATATTATTTTACGGTATTGAATTTGATAGCTTCTAATACACTAAGTTATTATTCAACACATTAGAAATTATCTCGATATTATATAAACATTTTGAAAACTTAGTGTGTTTCATATTTATCTAAATTACTTGAATAAATGGCATTTTCACTACACAAAGAAAACGAATATTGTTGAATTCTTAGAATCACAGTACAATATGTACTATAATATTTCTTGTTATTATAGCATAAGGAGACACATTGTTTCGGTACCTTAAAATTCTACAAACTTCATCACTAGAACATATTTGATTTTCAGGCAGTTATTGAAACGTTTGATTACACGTTGTTTTCACATATTTGCTGTTCCATATTTGACCAAAATTTTATTGCCACGACTTAAAGAAAACCAACAAAGGAAACAATGCAATTTTCGAGGTTTACTTGTATTTAAACCTGCATGAGCTGCTTAGATGTTTAGCTCTTTACAGCATTTTTGTTATTTTTGTGATTTGTGATAGGACAGGTTTAAATATATGGCAGAACCTTTAGTGTCATTGAAAAAAGATAAGTTCGACACGAAATTTTTCAGGTGCATTTGTATGCAGATGTAGACGATTCGATTATATTGTTAGGCAATGATACAAAACTATCAGTTCTGTATACATTTGCATGCATATATACACATAAGTAATTGTATTTGAATTGCTTTAAGATGGATTTATGATATAAGTAGTAAGAGGTTATGGATTTCTGGCTCAAATACCATAGCCCACCTCTAAACAAATAAAAATTTCCTCTCCTGAGACCCTGAACATCCTACCTCGACATGTTTTTATCAAAAAGGATGACGTGTTTTCTAGCTGAAATACAATTCTATAATTTTTTTCCACAGATTAGACAGAGACCCTTTCCCGCCATCGCTTAAATATTCCCAAGTTCAGATATAAAATTTATAAGGTTTCTAGCTCAGAGACCCTATCACTTAAGAAGGTTTCTGGCTCAAAGACCCTAGGCGGTTTCACATTATTGATTTTGGTTCAGTCGACCAACTGGGCTTCTAGGTTGTATTATAGACCTTATCGCCCACCATAAGTGTTTCAACTATAGATATTATAAATATTTCATAATCGTGATAATAAAGACTGAACTTTATTAATACCGCTTACACAACAACGACATTCGAATGAATATTTTATTTGTAGTTTGTTATTAGGATATTTTATATCGATGAAGTATACTTTCGATCGATCGAGTCAATGGTAAGTTTAGTGTACTTTTCTTCACTGATTGGATTATGAAAGTTATTAAATTACTTCGCTAACTCACGGTTTATTTTTTCGAGATAATTGAAATGTTCTTTGACATCAGATTTGATGAGCGAAATCTTCAGCTTTTCACGATTACTAAAACATATTCCTGATAGTTAATTAATAATTTCATTTGTAAACTTTCATCCCTCTCTCTTTAGATATTTGAATTTGCTATTAGAGCTATTTGTCACTGTCTAATTTTCAAACATTTATTTTTAAAGTTTAGATAAAATTTCATACTCTAGTTATCAAATATAATATCAAGTATAAATCATTCGTCGCGACAAATTGCAAACGTATCTACACCGTTTTCGTAAGAACATTTGTCATCAAAATTACTTAACCCACGTTTGATAATAACATCAATTTCAAGTTCTTAATGATTTGTTGGAATATCCATTGATCTTATAAAACTAACGCCGCCTTCAAGCGCGTACTTGGAATCATCATTTCCCATACACATTTTAACAAAATCGCGAGGCAAACCTTTTGTATTTTGATATTATTATTATTATTATTATTATTATTATTATTATTATTATTATTATTATTATTATTATTATTATTATTATTATTATTATTATTATTATCTAACAACACGGCGTACATTTTTTTCGCAATCTTATAAACTATTTGATAACGCTTGCGTTCATCTCATCCTTAAATATACCAATAATATTTTTTTTGTGAGTCATCATGAAATTTACTAATGCGAGGGTAATTGGAGATCAAACAGATGTCCGTTATCAAAGATATCCTCATAGACGTCCTCATATTTGATTTCATAAACGAGTGGACAATAATCTACTTGACGTCCACTGCATTTTGACAAAAAAAGACAAAACAGACTGTGAAAGTGTAAGTCATTATTTGCACTACATTTTCTTTTTGTTTTGATTAGGCAACGCTTTTGCTTATTCTGACTTAGCATGTATTTTGAATTCTACTCACTGTTGAATTTTTCGTTCATTTATACTTATCAAACTTGTTTCATTTATTTCTTCTTTTTTCTCTTTTCTTTGTATTGTGTTAGTTTGAATAGCAATTTTTGTATTTGCCTTTAAATAAGGTTACATTATCTAGAGTTAATCTACGCTATTTATATAGCTAGATCAGTTGATTTTTGAGAAATAGACTTTGTTTAAAGAAGTCTATGTAAAACAGTGGTGTGAGACCTAGAAGTCTGAAATAGAAACAATAGGTGATTTCTACTCACATATTTGAAATGTCTCAAGCGCAGATAGATAGCATCAAAAATGCAGGCACAAAACTGCAAAAATAGTTTCTAACACAGTTGGAGGGGATCAGGCTTATAGCTTTACACCCCACAGGGTGTCAACAACTTCATTTTGTGACAGTCCAAATTGATCCAGGCAATTGGATATTCTGCATGCATTGATGACACAAGGAGTGGATGTGAATTCCATTTATGGATTACAAAATGGGTGGGGAGAAACAAGTTTATCCTGTACCCATAAGACTACGAAAGTACAATTTTGAAATATGATTTTATAGAGGTGAAAGGTCTGAAAGCAACATAAGTTGGAACAAAACCAATTGTGAGAGAGGCAGAGGCCTAAAAATAAACGTTTTTATTTCTGGCCTTTCTCTGGAAATTCACAATAGTTAACTTGTTGAGAAGATAAAAAAGCTAATTGAAAGCTCAGGTTGTAGGTCAGAAATTTCCAGATAATAGGGTTCAGTAGTATTAAATCTGGTGTAAGGATTTTGATGGTTCATAAAGAAGATGCGAAAAAAATCCCAACGTATTATTATAGCATGGGATTTCTCGTCAAGACATGGTATAGTGGGTGCGAAAACGACCGTCTATGCCCAAGATGTAAACAGGTGGGGCATGGACCAAAAGATTGCAAAAATCTGTCTGCCCCCAAAGTACGCAAACACGATTACGAACCAAAACGTGAATCTAAATGAACAAGATGAAAGTGAAATTCAGGGAGACAATACATTAACAAACTCCTAAATCAGATAACAAATGCACATGGAATAAGCACAGACAAACAGAGACCGTCAAACCAGAACCTGAATCATCGCCAATAGAGACAATAACCCTAGGTAGTGAAGAAATCCCAGTACCAGAGCCAGAAAAGATAGAGGGTAAGGCAATCCGGAGGGGGACAATACGGTACCTAAGACCTAAGACTACGAGAATCCTGAATACGGGAAAAAACTACTCAGGAAAAACAAATTCTTTGTACTCTCCGAGGATGATGAGGAGGAAAAATGAGAAAACCATCAAGAGCTGTCAGGAGCTAGGTTAATGATGGAGGATCTGTCAGGGATCAAACTGTTAAACGCCACACCAGTTGCTAAAATAAAAACCAAAAAAAAGGAAAATAAAAACAACCTAATCAGCATCCTCTTTAAACAGTAGTGGGCAAACACTAGAAGAGGAGAAACACCATTGCAGAAAAATGGGAGTAAAAAAGGCAAAAAGATGAGAGAAGAAATAACAATGAGTGAAAGTTGATGGAAAGAAAATGAGACAGAGAAAGACGAATCAAACAAAGTAAAGATCAGAGAAAACGAAACAGAAATGGACACGGACAATGAAAAGAATGACGAAACAGGAACAGACAAAACAAACGAAAACGATACCGAAATGGACAAAATGGAAAACGAAAAACTGATACAAACAAAAAATTAACTCACAATCAAGGCGGAGGGATTGGTGGCAGCTCTCTCCTTCAAAAGAATAATACTATAATAATTTTTTTTTAAAAAAATTAAATAAAATTAACTTTTGCAAATTAAGCATACTTTAATCTGAAAAAATATGGACGGCTAACTGGTGGGAAAACAAAAACAAATTGAGGGAAAACTTTTTCCATATAGCTTCAGTAAACATAAATGGTATAGATGAGGATAAGATTTTAAAATTAGGTAAAGAAACTAATATGTTACAATAATGTTACAAGAAAGACATTCAGGGGCTTCGAGTGGCCGAGTGGTCTAAAGCGCTCTCCGTTACGGATCACTGCCATCTCACCTCCGTCTGCGTGGGTTCGAGTCTAATATTCGGCGAATGTGGATATGTGAGCAAGCTTGCCAGTAGCTTCTCCTGGGTCGGTGGTTCTTTCTGCGGATTTCCCGGTTTCTTCCTCCACCATTAATACTGGCCGTCATGTATAGCCTATTGTGTTCTTAAAAATGGCTTAAAGCCCCAAAACAACAACAACAACAACAACAACAACAAGAAACACATACTGGGCTAACCAAAGAATTATTTGAAATATTAGAAGAAAAATTAAATGGAATAGTAATTACGAGTAACCCTAAGGGTGGAGTTGCCATAATAATAAAAAGTAATCGGGGAATAAATTGGGAACGCAAGAAAGAAGGAGACATTTTGGCTAGGAGATTACTACATAAAATAGTGGGAAACTTTCATATAATGAATATTTACTTTCCAGCGATTAAATAAAAAAAAAAAACAAGATTGTATCGAAAATTTAGATAAATAGATGAATTTACTCTGGATGAGATAATAATATTGTGTGAGATTTTAACTGGATCCAATCAATAGAACAGGATTTTTAACGCCAAATGATATTGTTTTAGGGGAAATGTCTAAACTATTAAACAAACTTGAATTAACTGATATTTTCAAAAAAATTAAACATACTATTGGACTGGATATACTTACTACTATAAAAATGGATAGGCCAGTAGACTTGATAGATTATATACTACAAACTTTAAGGGAAAACGCTTTAAGGAATCTAACAAAACAGATGTAAAAGAGTCAGATCATACAAAGATAGAACTTGAGGTGAAAATTTTTCGAAGATACAAATGGGGTAAAAGGATCGTGGAAAATGAATAAGATATTGGCAAATGAAGAATTTGAGGAGGAAATTAAATGGATTATTTAAACAAAATGTATAAAAAAAGAGCAAATGGATATAATAAAAATCTGGAGTAACTTAAAGGGACCATTTAAAAACACGGCGATGATATACACAAAATTCTAAGGGAAATATTGAAAAATGTTTATTTGGAAATAAATTTAAAATTAAATAGGAAGAACACTAGAGAAAAAGAAAAAGTATTAAAGTTTGAACTTAATCAAATCTAAGAAGAAAGGGGAAAATTGTAAAGAAATAAGAGCAGGAAAATTTTAAGGAATATACAGAAAGGCAAAGGGCCTTTATAAAAGAGAAGAACTAAGGAAAGGAGGTGAAAAAGTATGGAAAACGTGAAAGATAATTGGCAGAAACTACATTCAGGAAAAAGAGAAATTTTAAATAGAATAAAAAATACTATAGTGAACTATACACAACCCAAAATATTAAACCAGATTTAATAAATGAATATCTAAATGAAATTGAATGTGAAAGAATATCATCAGTACATAAGGACATATGTGACGAATTCATCACCAGTGATGAAATAAAGAATACTATAAAATAGCTAACAAAAGGGAAATCCCCAGGGAGAGAGGAACTCACTGCGGAATTCTACAAAAATTCCGAAGTGAGTTATTGCCGATCCTACAATATTTATATAATAATAAAATATTTAAAAACTACACAATGACAAAATCAAGAGGGTATAATTTCTCTTTTATACAAATGAAAAGGATATAGGGAAGATTTTAAAAAACATTGGAGGACCATCTCATTCCTAAATTACTACAAAATTATTAGCAAATTTTAGCAAACAAAGTTAAAAACTGCATGGGAAAAAAATGATCCATACAAACCAGACTTGTGGGATAAAAGGTAGAGACATAAAATAATATACTAAACATTACAACAAAAATTGACTATATTAAAGAAACTGAAAAAAAATGTGCGCCATTGTGCTAATTGACCAAGAAAAAGCTTTCGATAAAATTGAGCATTAACTACACAAAAAAGGTTTCAGAAAAATCTGGCTTTGGAGAAAATTTCCGGAAAAGGATTGAAATTATGTACAATAAAATCAATGCAAAATTACAGGTAAATGGGGCTGAAACGGATAGTTTTGATATACAAAGATCTGCGAGGCAAGGGTACCTACCATCAGTGCTTTTATACGTAAAAGCAATAGAAATACCGAGTATAAAAATAAGAAACAACAACCAAATAAAAGGAATAAAAATACCAAATTTAAAAGATGAAGTTAAACTGCTCCAACGTGCTGATGATTGCACCAACTTTTTCAAAGACCCAAAATCCTTTAAACACCTTGGAAAGGAATATGAGAAATGCGGTAAAGCATCAAGGTCAAAATTAAATCACGATTTGACGGATATACTAAAAATAGGAAACTGGAGGGGAAATCACTCTGGATTACCGCCCCCATATAAAAATAACAGATTGAAAGCTCTGGCAATTATTTTTTACTCAACAAAGAAAAAGAAAACTACAAACAAATACTGGAACAAAATATAAAATGCATAGAAATCTAGGCGTATACGCCACTTAGCATAAGTGGCCAAAACTTCTATACAAAAATGAATTACTTAAATCAACCGTGACGGAAGTAAAAAAAAAACAATTATGGACATTAGACAATGAAATAATAAAGTACACATGGGTTACAAAACACATTATATACAAAAAGAAACATTATACAAGTCAGAAAAGAGAGGGGGATTAAACTTATCAAATCCAATTACTCTAAAAAACACGAATATTTACAACCGTTTTAAATATAAATTCAAAACCTAACATGCCATGGAAATCTTTATACATGTATTGGCTTGGCTTTGCGGGATGAAATAGACAAGATATATATATATATATATATATATATATATATATATATATATATATATATATATATATATATATATATATATATATATATATATATATATATATATATATATATATATATAAACAGCTTCCTAAGCAGGATAACTGAAGTGCCTAGAAACTTTAGGAATATAAAAAATCTGTTGATACAATACAGGGATAGCAATGAATTGTGGCAAATAAATGTAAAAAAACACATACGAATGGATAAGAGAAGCGAGCACCAAAAACACAAGAAATAAAATAGAACAAGAAGTATGTGATGTGAGCTGGTGGAAAATATGGGGATCATGGGAGAAAATTAAATCACTCAAAATACAAAGTATTTTTTTAAATAATTACACAATGCATAGCTAACAGGGGATGTAGCCATGCGTAGGCATATGATCAAACAGGGGATGTAGCCATGCGGAGGCACATGATCAAACAGGGGATGTAGCCATGCGGAGGCACATGATCAAACAGGGGATGTAGCCATGCGGAGGCACATGATCAAACAAGGGATGTAGCCATGCGGAGGCACATGATTAAACAGGGGATGTAGCCATGCAGAGGCACATGATCAAACAGGGGATGTAGCCATGCGGAGGCACATGATCAAACAGATAGTAGTATAAGGAAACAAGAGTTTCAGCTCATCCCCTATTTTTGCCCCTCTAAACAAATAAAACTATATCCTAAACTATACCCCACCCCTTTTTTACAAAAGTATTAGTAAGGTTTTTAGCTCATCCCCTCCCTCTCTCTGTTATTACAGTGTTAGATCATGTCATATATATGATCGGTATCCAGGTAAGTTTACAGAAGCTCCGTCATTATACTACAAAAGTTGATAGCCTATCCTGATTAAACACAACAATAGGTGCAGGTGATCAGTGAATCATCCAAGTAAGCTCGCATCATAGAGATATTGTCGAGTTTGCTAGAAGAAGCGCATGCGTGGAATGTTCACGAACTACACTAAAGACAGCAAGACGGGTTTTATTATCGGTCTGCCGCCAGCTTTTCATCAGATAACATGTGCAGGGCGGAAATTAAACTACGCAGGAGAGCATGGCGATTTCAGTTAACATGTGCAGGGCGGAAATTAAATTAAGCATTAGAAAAAAACTTGATGAAGGTAAGTGATATTATATCTTAAGTTTAGATAAAATTTTACGTTACTCATATTTCTTTTGATAATCTTTTTCATACTTGCTAACCCTCATTGGTAGAATGTCTGTTAACATATTGTCAATAATGCGAAATTCACGTATTAAATCATCCAAATTATATTTTACTCCTCGTACGTAAGACCGGATCTGATCAAGTAGATTTTTGGAAGTTATAATAGATCTTAAGCAGCCATGCTGTTTTATTAAAAGTTTAGGTCCTACTTTTTTACACGCCGCTGTAAGGGAAACACCAACACCGGTTATGATTAACAAAAACGGATTTAATGATGCCCCACTTGAAATTATACGAGAACTGGTCATTAACAAGGGCAGATATGATATTACTCGAAGGATTTTGTTGTAGTATTTGTAACATTTGTTTACACACCAAAGTTTTTTTGTGATAATATTTGCAGTATTGTATTAGTGCGTCCATATCCTGTACTGGAATATCTTTTGAAATATGGTTGAAATCAATTTTATTTCTTTTCATTATAATATTTGTTTACATAATCCCCAGGCTTGGTTATTATAATTTAGCTATAAATTCCAAACACCAATTATAAGAGTCATTTGTTAAAGTTTTATTAGTTGGTTCAAGTATAAATTCTTCCTCAGAATTTTTGTTCATTATTACAGATAATACTCCAGACGAGCCATTATTTGATTTTTTTTGTTTATTTCTATTATAGTTAATGTTCTAGATGATTCATCAATTGAATGATGCCATGATTTGATAGACATTTTAAACTTTGCAATGATAAGCACTGACAATCTATACACACCGGTAACCTCTGCAGTGTATTTGATAGAATTATATTCCTGAGTCCATTCACCAGACCCAGAAGCAACAGTATACACAATATTTTTAATCTGTTTGTGAGGAATTTTAATCATACTCATATTTGGGTAATATCAGGAATTCCACTAATAATATCATTGAGTTTTGTGTTTATGTTTCTGCGAAAAATTATAAACGTATTCACGTGACCGGTAAATTCATTTTTGAGCGCTGTTATTTCATTACTGATTGGAACGTCCTGATCAATGACGTATTTCTTAGTGGCAGCGTCACCGTCCTCAGTTGGATATCCAAGATCTGTAATCTTGTTTTGGTTCATAACAATATTCCCACTAAATAAATCACCAGCTTTTTTAACAAAATCATTCACTGACCTACCAGAATCTTGCATCTTACCGCGATTGTTAAAAGTAACGATATTATTAGCAACCGCAGCAGGATTTAAGTACAAGTACATCTGACAGTTGTACATTACTCGTCTTTAATCGTCCTTTTTTTGTCCTGGAAAATGACTACTTCATTTTGATCTTGACTAGTAACATTTAGTAAATTATTGATTTCATTTTTGAGCTGATCAAGAGTTGCATACTTGGATAAATCACATTGATAACCTTCTGTTGATAAATCTCCTGATATTGTTCCAAATTTTGTATAGTAACTCATTACTTACTGTCCTACATAAAATTATCAAGACTAGTTTAATATTATACAAATGGCAAAATCGTTAATATTAAACTTTGATACAGAGATACTGGTGAAGCACAAACATAGCAAAGAACTAACTGATTGTCATTATCTTATTGTTGGGCGAACTGGATCAGGAAAAACAAATTTGCTTATGAACTTGCTTCTTGCTTATAATTTTAACTATGACAGTTTATATTTACACAATCAATCTACAGCAAGATAAGTATGAGGTATTAAGCGAATATAATAACAAACTTCGTGATGAACTTAAGGCTGGTGAAGATTTTTTTATAATTAGGCAGCCAGAAGATCTTATTCCAGTTAATCAACTTGATGCAGATGAACATAAGATAGTAGTTTTTGACGATATTCCGCTAAATAACATAGAGATGAACAAAATAAGATCGTACTTTTCACTGTCACGTAATAAACATTGTAATTCTGTTTATCTTGCTCAAGGTTTTAATAATGTTCACAAATACTGGTTGTTTTATATTATTTCCAGGAATGGACAATTTTCACGTTAGAAGTATTGCAAGCGAGCAATGCGGTGAGGTGACAAAAGATAAGTTTATTGAACTTTATCCTAATGCTACAAAGAATAAATACAACTTTTTCTTGTTTGATAAACTTACACATGATCCAACTAAAATATTTCGCTGTTGTATTAAAACTTACTTGCAGTAAGGGGTTTCAATTTTATAAAATTTATAGTAATAAACATGGACAAATGAGCAAGATACAGAAAAAATATAGATCTAAACAAAATTGCTCAATCTCATGCATTACTTAGGCAAAAAGTACAACAAGAACGACGTGGACAAGTAATTGCTACAGAAGCAAGAGCTACAATTTTGCAAACCAGTTACTGAAGCGCTACTTGGAAAATAACCTGAAACTAAACCACTATCAGAAGAAGAAATTAAACAACTGCAAGATAAAGGGCTGGTTGGAATTGTTAAAAAAAAAACAACAAGAAGCAGCTGCTGCAAAAATTGTTACTAGATCTGAAGAAGAAAAAGAAAACTAACTGAAGCACTTACAGCAAATATAGCTGATCCTGCTGCTAGACAAGCTGAAATAGATCGATTGATAAACAATCCGCTGTAACTTGAGCGAAGTTTAGCAGAGTTAACAACGCAAGGAATAACAAATATTATAACAAATTTATCAGGAGACAAAAGATATCTGAGAGGAGCAACAAAGATTTGGTGATCTAACTGTAAGGTTAGGTTTATGGAGGTTGGAGAGCAAAGACTTCATTTTATAAAAAAGCAAATAATACGATAGATCCTAAAGAGTATGATGATTTTTTAAAGAAAGAAAATATGAAAGATATTGATAATATATGCAAGTGGGCTGATGCAGAATATCAAACATTAATCGATAGATTAGATGAAATATTAAGAGACGGAGCTGCTGCTAAAGATGAATTAAACACATTAACAGAAATTGATGATATGAATTCATTTTATAATAGGATGAGACATAGTATTATTGCTTTCTTGTTTAGAAAAATAGCAGAAAATAGTAGAGCAAAACCTTTTGGTAAGGGGTTGAGTTTTAAAAGAAAATTTGATACACTCGATAAAACTCGTGTAGAAAAAAGTAGAGAAGTAAAAACAGGAACTGGTGTAAAAATATTTACATCAACTACTGAAATGATAGGTAGATTAATGTTAGTAATATCATTAAAAGAAGCTGGGAATGATAGTGTTGAACTTGATAATTAAATCATTGACATACTTGATCATCTAAGATCGAGCGAATTATTAACATCTGACGAATATAAAACTTTACACGGCGACTTAATTTTGTAAAATTATCTAATATAAAAGAAATGCAAACAACATTATTGCTAAACTCTAGTGAGTCTGCGATAGATAGCGCAAATTTTTCAGTAAATTATATTATTCCTATACAACTAGATCCTGCAAAACAATATGAGATTGAATTAATTTCTTCTACTTGCTGGAATGCTATGCCTAACGTGAAAACTGATGTTAACGATGAAATGTGGTTTACTACGATTACAACATCTTCAATATCTACAAAAAATTTCCACAAGGAGCTTATAATATTACTGATCTAAACAGGATAATCAAAGACTTCCTAACAAAAGCTGGCGGTGTGGCTGATAATTTTGAATTGGCAGCGAATTATAACACATTGCGAGCTAGGATAACTTTGAAAAATATGTTAATCGCTCTTGAGCCAAGAGAAAGAAGTATTGCACAACTGTTAGGATTTACTGAAAAAAACTTATAATTCACTTGATCAGGCTATTACATATGACAGTGAACTGCCAGTAAATATAACAGAAGTAATTACAATATTAGTAAATTGCACTATTACAGTTTTTTACCAGAAGTTCCGCCAGGTTCTCTCATGCAAATAACTGCACGACATATTATCTATTATCCTTTAAACGTTGAAGATCAAATATCAAGTATAATAATGCAGTTGACAGATCAATCTGGAGAACAGTTACATGTTAATAATGAAGTTGTAACTTATTATTTACATCTACGCGAGCAAAAGTAAAAATTATGCAACATCAAATATAATGAAACAAAGAAAAACAATTTATCGAAGAAAAGTAATAGGAGGATTTTTTGGAAATATATTTACTAAAGTTAATGAAAATGTTTCGGGTTTAGCGCGTAAAGTTGCACCAATTGCTATTGACGCGGGTAAAGCTTTTGCAACTGGGGCTGCATCTGCGGCTGGGACTACAGTGGGACAAAAAATAGCTGATAAAATAAAAGGTGATCCACCCACTGCATCTGAAATAAAATAAGCTATCTCATAAATTGCTCAAACAAAAGAAATTCAACGAGCTATGATAACAACAACAAAAAACTATTATCACCAAAGAGCGAGCAGATCATACAAGAATTAATATCCAAAGTAACAGTGCCGCAATAAAATTTTATATAACCTAATAAATAAAATGTCTGCTAAAAATTATCTCGAGTTAACAGAAACTCATGACATCGAAAACGCTGTGACAGAATTTGAGTATGTTGAGTATCTTGATGTAAACTCTAACGAACCAAATAAAGCTGGTATTAGAAACTTTAACACCAGAGACGAAGACATATTTCTACAGCCACATAAGGCTATGTTAGAAGTACGCGGTCAGATTATGACAGTAGCCAATCCACCTGCTGCAAATGCAGTTGGAGCAGAAGTAGCTCTTATAAATAACGGTTGGAATTTATTCAAAAGTGCTAGATATCAACTGGCCAATCAAACTATAGAAGATATTTCAGGTCATCTACAAGTTGCAAGTACAATTTTAAATATTATTTCGTTTTCAGATGATTACTCGAGATCAACTGCAACCAACATGATATGGTTTAAAGATACTGGACGGGGTATAGCTGAATCAACCGAATTTTTAAAGAGAGGCACTATAGTACACGGAGCAAATGCTGATAAAAATGCTGGAATTGTTAGAAATTTTCTCATTGCTAATGCTGCTGCTATAGATGTTGCTGCACCTGCTGCATTGGCTAATGGAGACGCTACAAGTGTTTCCCTTACGGCAGCTTTTAATAATCTTAATATAACACCACCAGCTCCAGACGCAAACGGTACCGCAATGTTAAATTTTCTTCTTAACACACTTGACGTAAAAAAATCCACGTTATAACGAAGGTTTTGCTAGGCGAAGAGAACTTGCAGCAGGATCACGTCAAATTACAATGATGCTTCCGCTAAGTATGATTTTCGGCTTTTGTCCTGATCATGATAAAGTATTTCGCGGAGTAAAACATACTCTTATTTTAAATTGAGCAGAACAAAACAATTGCTTGTTTAGATCTGGAGGGGTGATGTACAGTTTATGATAAACAAACTTGCTCTGTGGATGCCATGTATAACACCGTCGATCACTAAAATGTCAGAATTAAATAGCACACTTGATAAGCATACAAACAGAATTTATTTTAAGCAGCATAAAATATATCAGAGAACGGTATCCAAATACTATTGACTACATGTGGAGGGTCACAACAACATCAAGCGAACAACTGCCGAGACAAATATTTGTCGTATTTCAACAGCACGCCCGACGAGGCAACCAACAACAAAATATGCAATATTTGACCACGCTGATGTCAGACGAATATACGCTAGATTAAATTCAAAGCAATATCCAGATCAAGCTATAGAGTGCAATTTTTCAGATGATGCTAATAAAAATATTTCTTGACCGTACCTGTATCTGCTTGACGCAATGGAAAAATATCAAGATGTTGAAGATGGAACTCAGATATCCGCAGAGAAAGTTCGTACATTGTATCCTATATTTCATTTTGATGTTAGTAAACATAACGAGCGAATTGTAGACAGCACAGCAGATATTGAAATTACCTGGACACTTGGGGCGGTTCCAGTAGCGCCGTTATACGGATACGCATTAGTGATTAGTGATAGATTTATCACAGTAGATTCTATTGGAGGTAAAATGACAGTTCAAGTTTAATCTACAGTTGTTATATAAAATGGCAAAGTATATTGTAAAAGAAGTATACTTGACCGATGGCCAAGTTAAAAAATTAGTAGCTGCTATTGCAAAGCGAGAAGAGGTATCCTTAAAAATCAATCCTAATATTTCTGATGGTGTTTTAACAAAATTAATGGTAACAAAAAATCAAGTAAAGAAGTATGATAGTTACAAAACACTTTTATTTTAAATTTGAGTGCTGCACAAATGATAGCGATGGCAAACGACATTGTCGTCAAAGGTGGTTTTCTTGGTCCGGCATTATCAGTAATAGCTAGTGAAATAATACCTAAAGTTGTGCCGGTGTTGGGAACATTAGGACTAGCAGCAATGTCAGGAACAGTCGCTGGCGCAACGAAGAATGCTGTTGAGGGTAATGGTATCATTCCTGGAAGTGGAATAAAAAAAAATTGTAAATTTTATGTAATTGATATATTACAATGCGACATCGGGAAAAAAATCGCATACAACAAAATCGCCAGAAAAAAGAAAACAAAAAAAGAAAAGAAAACAACAAAATCGCCAACACCAAAATGCAAATGCATATGAAATCAAACAAAACAAGGAGGAATTATTCCGTTCGCTCCACTTTTGCCGGGGCTAGCGGGAAGTCTGCTGACAAATCTTTTAGGAATTTGACGTGGTCTAACATTATAAGGAACACGACCACCCCGCTGAGTAATTTTGATATAATTGATAAGTTAAAAGCGGTTCCTGGATTTCACGGAGTTTATTCTAAAGATGAACTCGCAGTAATAAAATCAGCGTCAGCTGTAAGTTCGTGTGTGATAAATTTGCAAGAATTCAATGACGGATCCGGTACACATTGGGTAGCAGTTTATAATAATAACTATTTCGACTCGTTTGGACTTCCTCCAAGTGATGTAATAAAAAGTATATAAACAAAAAATATAAAAAGGTATATTATTCATCAAATCAACTCCAACCTGTTGGAACGTCTGCTTGCGGATATTATTGTATTATGTTTATCCGACAGATGAGCAGAAATCTTAATTTTTTAAAATTTATTTTACAGTTTGACAAGCAACCTTCTCACGCTAATGATGAGATTGCAATTAATTTTATCTAAACTTACAAATATAATAATGTCAACATTTTGTCTCAAGTGTAGAACTAAAACAGAAAATATTAATGAAACAACGGAAAAAACAAAAAAAACAACAGGATGATATTAAAAAGTTTTTGTGCAGTCTGCGGAAAAAGAAAAAAATATGTTTTTAAAGAAAACGTCCCCAGCGACAGTGTCGATAGGATCTGGTTATCCTGATATCGTCAGTGATGTTATTTTAGTAGACATAATATAGAATAATATGCAACTGTGATTCTGACAGAGATTTGTGTCTTGAGCAAAATAAAATTGTCGCATACTGTCAATGTTGTAACAACAGAGAAATAATAGGGTCAGGTATAGATATAGACACAATTATTGGAAAATTACCAAAACCAAAGGCGGTTGGACTTTGCCAGGTCATCAGTATACAGGACTTTACAATCCGCTAGATAAACAACTAGATGGAAACGACAATCCATTGCCAGGACGAGAGCCTTACAATCAAGTGGATGTAATAGCAATGCGTCATGATATCTGTTATCACGATCATGAAAACTCGAAATCAGATTGTGATAAAGTAATGCTAGACGAATTACGTGATATGGAGCCAACAAATCTACGAGAACGTTTTGATAGAAGATTTGTTCAGGGAATGATTGGAGTAAAATATAAACTTGGACTTGGAAAAAAGTATACGATGATCTTGCAGTAGAAGTATACAGACCTAAAAAAAGTTCTCACGACGTAAAATTGTCGCAAACGCTGTAGATGATATCTGGGCAATAGGTTTGGTGGATGTATCCAATCTGGCTCAGTTTAACGTTGGCGCTGATGGTGCTCCAGAAAGGTGTTTGTTTAGCGTTATAGACGTTATTAGTAAATTCGCTTTCAGTGTTCATGTTTCGGATAAGACAGGGATTTCAATGATTGATGCGCTAAAACAAATAATAACGAGTACAGAAAGAAAACCAAATAAAATCTGGACTGATCACGGAGCAGAGTATTTTAACAAAAAGTTTGAGCAGTTTCTAGAACAAAATAATATAAAAAATATGTTACAGGAAACGAAGGTAAAAGCGTTGTAGTTGAAAGATTTAATTGCACGCTAAACGAAATAATACACAAACATATGACAGCTAAAAACACCAACAGATACATCGATGACTTTTCTCAAATCGTAGGAAGAATATAATAACACGAAACACCGAACCATCAAAATATCACCTAATAATGCTATTAAAAATCCAAAATTAGCCAATGAAAACATATATCTCAGATAATTTAAGGTTGGTGATAAAGTTAGAATTTTTTTTATAAAAAAGGCATTTGCAAAAGGATTTACTCCGAACTGGAGCGAAGAAGTATTTGTGGTTGATATTTGACAATACCTGTAACATACGCATTAAAAGATCTGGCAGGTGAACCTATCATAGGTAGTTTTTACCAACAAGAACTACAGAAAACTGAGCAGGATGTTTTCGTTATTGAAACAGTGATTAGGACAAAAGAAGATAAAAGTTTAGTCAAATGGCGTGGGTATAGCGATAAATTCAATTGTTGTATCCCAACCAAGCAAATTATGAAATAATGCTATTATAAATTTCCTCATACTTCTGTTTGACAGATTTACATTTTACTGGTTTACATAACGATATTAGATATTGTCTGCGATCGTCAGAGATCGTCATTAGATTAAACATCTTGACAACTATGTAATCGAATTTGATATTTTTCTGTCAGCCTGGAATATTGATGTTCACGAAAGGTCTGATTAGCTGCCAAAACAGATGTTGTTCAGCAACGGTAAAATTAAATTTCATTATTTTTTTGCAATGTGATACTTGGCATTATATCGTTCAGTTGTTGGTCTGCTGTAATTAGATCTGTCAGCAACAGTGACTATTTCATCATCATCATCAGATTCATTGTTATACAAAATATCATCTTCACTATAACCAACAGATTTGTCTACGAAATCTTTGGAAAATGTAATACTATACGTGACCTTATTGCTGGCGACTTTATCGCTGACATAACTAGTATCTTCTTCGTATAGTTGAGCGAGTCGTTTCATCAAGGACATGATTATAATATATTTTTATCTAATTTGTTATTATAAGATGACTGACGAGATAAAATATCACCAAAACGTTAATATAGTAAATTACAAAGAGCTAGCCAAAGCGCAAAGAAAATGCTTCTCGGGTTATAGTGTATATTCTGTTGACGTTATTGTAATGCAAGGTGATTCTCATAAAATATTGCTAACAGAAGTAGAAAAAAAATTAATAAAAGAGCAGTAACGACGCTAAAATTTGATCATGATGATGTTATAGCATTTGCTTATCATTGTTTGACTAAAACCGAGCTATCAAATATTTTTAATCAGCATATCTAAAAACAATCCTGGCATTGTATTTGCTTGAAAAAGTTGATTTTATTACTCCATCAGCTACAAATTTTACGACTGCGGGATTTATCTTATAATATTTCATCGCAACTGTAATCGATTTGAATTTCAACTCCTCGGCCGTTTCGATGTTTAACGCAACAACAGGTTTTGCTGGACGTCTAAAATCACTACCGTTACAACCTCGTCCTTTTTAACATTTTCCTGTTGCGTCACTAGCTCTAAACTTTCCAATCCATTGTCTGTTTTTACGATATTGCTGTTATTAATAACCAGACCCTTGGGTATAAGTCCGTTAAACACCTCATAAACAAACCTATGACCATAATCACGAACTTGATATGTTGATGTTTTTCTAACACCTACTATGATATATCCCATATTGCTTATAGTACCAAGAATTTTTTTAGTCTTATTGCTTCTAATAATACCGTGATCGTTAGCCTCGTATAAATCAAAGACTGGATGCGGCTGAAACTCGTTTTGTAAAGATAAGTTTTCACTGTTATCATCAGTGACTGCACCGTTCACATGATATAGACGCTGTCCCTCTGGAATGTCATCGCAGAACAACGTGTAAATAAATCTTTTCTAAGCATTGTAATCTTTTCAGTATTATCTCCCTTTACACTAAACTGATAACCCGCTGGCGTTAATTTGCCAATAGATATTCTAGTTTTGATGTTAATGACTGAACCTAATGAATTTCCAGCGTATAAGTTATACTTTGGGTGAACGTGATATACCTCTTGCTCACGTGCACTTGTCAGATTTGCAGTCATTATACTATAAGTGATTTTGTATAACTCTAATTGTTTTTAGCACATGCGCCGTGTGAGGCAAATTATCAATTAGATATTAGACTATAGTATAACAATGCTGAAATTGCCTGATATAGCCAAGAAAAGCCTTATGGGAGACCCTGATAAAATAGCGACTGCTTTTGCTGGTTTTGACAACTGTTTTCGGTTTGATAAAAATATTGTGCTAGTAAATTTAACTGCAACAAATCTTTACCACCTACTACAGACAACTGTAAAACGTAAGCTCGAAAAACACAAAAGTATAAGATTATTAGTGCAATATCATGCTATATTTTCAAAGCTACTTGTAACGAAAGAATCAACTGACAAGGAAATTGCAGAACCTGACATGAACGCAAAATCAAAACGTGTTTTGCTTGGGACTGATCTTTTATCAATATTTAATGAAATACACCAAGAAATTTGGAAAAAATAGAGGAATTCACCGAATTAGGTTTGGGTTGGAAGTTTGAAATGATCAAAGAAATTTTGTTTCACACGATGAAATATGACGCATTACGCTGTAGTTAGTACATCGACCTGCAACCTTATGTAAAAAATAAAAGATGCTGTATAAACATAAAAAACGTAGATAACAAATGTTTCCAATGGGCTGTTTTTTCCGCGCTATTTCCAGCAGGAAAAAAACGCTACTCGTTTTGAGAAGTATATCAGTCACGTGTCAAGATTAATTTTTAAGATATTTCATTTCCAGTGGCAGAAAATCAAATACCAAAATTTGAGAAGCAAAACAATGTTTCAATTAACGTTTTCGAACTAGATGAAAAGGAGGACGTATATCCGTGATATATTTCAGAAAAAGCTTCACAATCGACTATAAATTTACTGTTTTATAAACAATCATTACGTTTGGATTAAAAACTTTAACGGACTAGTTGGAAAACAGTATAATAAGAATAAGAATAAAAAGTTCTTTTGTTACCGCTGCTTGCATGGCTGTACAAACAATGAAACATTACAAAATCATTTGCAGTACTGTAGTGATGTACAAAGAATAACAATGCCATCTAAAAAGGATAGCGTGTTACAGTTTGTCCATCATAATCACAAACTAAAAATTCATTTGGTCATATACGCTGATTTCGAATGCTTACTTCAACCTGTGCTTGGCGTAGAAAATAATCCTAATCAATCGAGTACAAGAAAAATTCAAAATCATGTTCCGTGTGGAGTAGCGTACAAGGTAGTTTGTTGTGCTAATTCTAGATTATCTAAACCAATCAAATTATATCGTGGTAAAAATCCAGCTGTCTGGCTTCTCAAGCAGTTGATTAACGAAGTTGATAATATTACTTATCGCTGGAAAAAAGTAACTCCAATGATTAAATTAACACATCAACAAGAATCTGATTACGAGCAAGCGGAAATTTGTTATATTTGTGAAAAAGCTTTTGACGATAACAAAAAAGTACATCACCATTGTCATTTGACCGGACAGTACCGTGGAGCGGCTCATGATCAGTTTAATTTAAAATTTCATGCTCCAGATTTTATTCCGGTTATTCTTCAAAATTTTCGAGGATATGATAGTCACATTATAGCAGAAGCATTTGGTGATCCTGAAATAAAAGCTCGTCTAAAACTCGATAACGTCATCAAATGCATTCCAAATAATTACCAAAAAGTACATGTCAGTTACGCTAGGTAAATTGCGTTTTATTGACAGCCTGCAGTTTATGGCAGCCTCGTTAGATAAGTTAGTAAAAGGTTGCAGTAAATTTGATAACCTAAGAGACTGTTTTGGAGATAATTTAATCTACTAGCTAAAAAGGGGTATTTCCGTACGAATATCTCAAAGATTGGAGTAAATTTGATGAAACATCTTTACCTGACAAAGACATATTTTACTCGCAACTGAAAATTGAAAATATAACCGATGACGAGTACAAGTATGCACAAGATATCTGCAAAGAGTTTGATTGTGAGACTTTTGGTGATTATCATGATTTGTATTTGAAAACTGACCTGTTATTATTAGCAGATGTTTTCGAAAGTTTTCGTGAAGTGAGTTATAATAATTACGGACTAGATCCTTGCTGGTATTATTCTGCCCCTGGGCTGTCATGGGATGCTCTGCTAAAGTTTAGTATGGTAAGGTTGGAGTTACTGACTGACGTTGATATGTTCAAGTTTATCGAAAAAGGTATCAGAGGCGGTATTAGTGTGACAACAAAAAAAAATATGCTGAAGCAAACAACATATATTTGAAAGAGTATAATCCTGAGTCCCCTTCGAAATATATAATTTATCTAGATTGCAATAATCTGTACGATGGTTCAGTGATAGAACCAATGCCTCTTGGTGGATTTCACTGGATCACGGCTGATCGATTTCTATCTGAAACAGAAAAAAGATACTCGAAGATGTTTCATATTTCGTTGACGTTGATCTTGATTATCCAAATTTGCTACACAAATTACATAAAGATTATGCTTTCTGCGCGGAATCGATGGTTATAGATTATAGTTTGTTATCAGAAGAATAACAAGCGTTAGCATCACCAAGGCAACATTCCATGGTCAAGAAACTAGTACCAAATTTACTCGATAAGAAAAATTATGTTTTGCATTACAAAGTTTTAAAACAAGCAGTCGATGCTGGTCTTGTGTTGAGAAAAGTTCATCGTGTACTAAAATTTAATCAGTCGCCGTGGATGAGAGGTTACATTAACTCAAACACTTCAAGAAGGGCTGCAGCAAAAACAGATTTTGAGAAAAACTTCTTCAAACTGATGAACAATTCCGTTTTTGGTAAGACGATGGAGAATATTAGGAAACGCGTAAATATCGAAATAGTTAATGATATCAATCGCAGAAACAAACTTGTGTCAGACGATGATTTTGTGAGCATGAAAATTTGTAATGAGAATCTTGTCGCGATACAAAAAAGAAAAACAAATCTAAAACTAAAAAAGCCGATCTATGTTGGAGCTTCAGTGTTAGATTTATCAAAGTGGCTGATGTACGATTTTCATTAAAATTTTGCTAAAATTCAGTGGTCGGCTAGCAGATTATTGTTTACTGATACCAATTCGCTCGTATATGAAATCGAATGCGAGGACATCTATCAGGACCTGTACAATAATCGACATCTGTTTGATCTTTCTGATTACCCACGTGACAGTAAATTTCATGACGACACAAATAAAAAGGTTATTGGTAAGTTCAAAGATGAAATGAACTCGAGCGCTATCAAATACTTTATCGGATTACGCAGCAAACTTTATGCCGTATTGTTAGACAATAATAAAATAACAAAAAAGCAAAAGGTCTGCCTCGTGATTTTGTTAAAAAGTGTATGTAATTTGGTGACTACAAGTACGCGCTTGATGGCGGTGTTAGTTTTATGAGAGCTATGGCAATTCGGACTAATCATCATAAGCTTGAAACAGATGTCATTATCAAACGTGGATTGTGTTATTTTGATGACAAACGTTATTGTGAAAATGGGGTAGATACACTTGCCCTTGGGTATCGTCATTGTGACTAAAATTTTATCTAAACTTATAAAATAATGTTTAAAAATTTGACAATGACAAATAGCTATAGTAGCAAAATCAAATATCTAATGATGGAAGGCAAACAATTGACAGTTGAATTTAATAATGAAACATCAGGTACATGTTTTAATGGAACACGTGACAAGCTAAAACTTTCACTCATCAGATCTGATAACAGCGAGTATTTCAATTATCTCGAACAATTGTATCAAAAGTTGCTAGCAGAATTTAAAAACTTTCATAGTCCGATTAGCCAACAAAAATATACTAAACTCACGATTGATCTAGATCGGTCAAAGGTATATTTTATCGACCAAAAATATCCTCTAAACAAACCACAAATAAAAGATTTGTTCGAGTCCCGTCGCTGTGTGAGTGGTAAAGTAAAATTTAGTCTCTACAATCGTGATAATGAAATATTTCTAATATCAACAATTGAAACATTAATCATTGGAATGAGGTATAAAATAATATCACTTACCTTTCTCACGTTCTAATTTCCGCTCTGTTGAAAGCCGGCTCTACTGCGTAATTAAGAATTTATAATTCTTTTTTACACTGTCGATCACGTGTGAATATTGAGATTTTATTGGTCCACAACCTCTGTACGACGCGAGCTTACCTGGATGATTCACCTATCACCTGCTCCTGTTGTTGTGTAACAATACAAAACACCTGCACCTGTTGTTTTGTAAAATACAGGATAGGCTGTCACCTTTTGTAGTATAATGACGGAGCTTCTGTAAGCTGACCTGGATACCGATCATATATATATATGACATTATCTAACACTGTATTAACAGAGAGGGGGTGAGCTAAAAACCTTACTAATACTTTTGCAAAAAAGGGGTTGGGTATAGTTTAGGACATAGTTTGTATTTGTTTGGAGGGGCAAAATAGGGGATGAGCTGAAACTCTTGTTTCCCTATACTACTCAGATGCCCAAATGCCCCATATGTAAGAAAGCATATTATACAAAAATACACGCAATAACGGAATGTGAAAACAACAACAATGTAAATGAATAAAATTATAGCACAAATATCAAAAACTGAGCAATACATGAAAAATATGCTATTATATCTTGATGGAAACTTTACCAAAGAAACATATATTAAGTTAACAGAATACATAATAACAATAATGAAGACATGTGGGCAAGTTATTATGATAAAAAAAATATATAAGGAATTTTTAACAATTTAATTTGAATATGATAATACCTAATACGTCACCCGGATTTACCTAACCTCTTAAATAAAATCTAACTTTGTGTTTTTCTCTATATATTTATGGGACAGAGAACCTTCACATGGAAGAAGTAAGAGACGTAGACGTCGTGGGGCTTGCCACATGCCGTTACGTGAAGTGGACAGGCCTACGAAAGAGCCTCAGAAAAATTAATGTTTAGCACATGGACAGACAGGACACATGAATGGGAAACAAGGACAAATGACTAAAAGTGGTGACCTAGTCTAGCATCAAACTAACTATATAATACTACGTGAGATTTGGGAGCAAAATGAAGTGAGTGACATAGAAAGAATAAAAGAAATGTTAATTACTGCAGGATGCAAAACAAATGCTCAGTTTTATGATAATTATTTTTATCAAAGTTTACTTGACTTTTAAATTTAATTTATTATATGATTATAAAGGGGAGACGACACAAAACAAATACAAGTAAAACATACGCATTTTACCGTCTCACTCTCAAAAATAAGTTATAGATTCCAAAATGTTAAACCTACTTTTTCTTTTAAGTGAAATAAATGTATATCCAACAAAGCATATATGCATATATATGGATGTAGAAGTGTACCTGTATGAAAGATGTATAGGGTATATATATGTATGAGTGATGGTATATGTGTGTGTGTGTGTGTTTGTGTGTGAAAAGTGAAATAAGAAACCTTGGGATATATCTTTGATTAAATTGCCGTCCTAACAAAACACTTTGTAGCAAACACACATTATGGCATATTACATATTGCACACACAGGACATAGGACACCCTTGGCAAAGGTCACATAAAGTTTGAAGAAGGTGAGTGACTCCGATAAAATAATTGAAACTTAATCGGATGAACAAACCTTTTGGATACACTAGGGAATAAATATCATGTCGAAAATGAACTTTAATTAAAGTTTTGCTCAAAATTTATATATATTAAAAGATACAAACACCGCATTTGGGGTAAAAGACGAATACATGAAATACTTTTAAATATTTTGACTAAGTAGAGGGGTAATCTGTTTGGTGCCCCCCCCCGCCAAAAAATATAATCATAGATAGAGAAATTGGGCAGAGGTAGTGGGATAGATATGGGGTGGAAAAGACAATGCCTAATTTTGTAAAAATATGTTTTTATAGCGTTGTAATTTACAATTATTTGATAGTCAAAATGTTGGAGGTCACTATTCAATTAATTACTAGTAAAAATTTGGTAGATAGTAGTCAATGTTGGTGGTGTTATAGGGGACTAGTTGTTCAACCAGTACGTCAACCAGATAACTGGGTCAGTCAGTCAGTTTGATCTAATTGGGGCTAGTTAATTATATTAATAATTTGATATTTTGGGCTATTTTATTGTATGTTAGTTATGTATTTTATAGAGTGTGGTTAGTTCAGTGTTTATTAAAGTAAGAGATAATGTAAGTTGTGGGCAGTTCCTGTGTTATTTGCTGTCCTGTTTGGTATGGGTGGCACTCACAGTTGTTATGTACTTTTGACAGAGTGATGTATGTAAGGTGAAGTTGTTTGCATTTTAAACATGCACAGTGGAGAGAATGTTGGCATACCTATATACTACTTTCATGTAATGTGGATGAATATTCTTTGGATATTGTACGTTTGGAAATTTTAAATGATCTTAGCACACTGCTAACTAAAATGACTGCTCCCTTGTGCTCCAAAAATCAACTTAAATTTGTCTAAGGTACACTATCCTTGGCAGCTAATAAAATATGGAAAATGAATTTTGCCAAACTAGACAATACTAGCTTATAAATGTTCAATGAATGAATTATCAAATACATAAAATGTAAAACAAATGATCGGCTCTTTTCTTACAATTTACCTTTGAAGTTTGGGAAGTGAAAATGAGCAAGTGGAGCTAGCACTTTTTTGAAAGATGCCTATCTGGAGTAAGGCCAAGCTGTATACTCTATAACCCATATTACACCCATCAATCATACACCAAAATTTAGGGTAAAAAGGTTCTTTGAACAATACCTAAGATATACAAATAATTTTATTTTAAATAGATAGTATAACTAGTGAAGAAACCAGGGGAAATTCATTTTCTTTAAAATTCCAATATGCTAAATACGAAACTTTAGAGCTCCACCAATGTTGTTTAGTGTTAGGTGTTGTTACAGAACGGATCGATTTTCCCGACCGCGTCATTCAATCAGTTTACAGGGATGACCCCGTAGCGTATGTTCGTTGTAACTTTCTGTATTGATTCTATGTTCTCTACTTTCAGAGGATTGGAACTGTGTGTGTTCACAGCCAATCAATTGTACTTACATACTTGAAAACAGAGGAATAAACGTGATATTTTATATCGTTTTTATCGTATATATTAGGATTATGTATATTTATGGCTTGTTAGTGCGGGGAATCTGGCAGGTGAGAAAGTCTTAACTTTTGTCCGTGTTGAGGAAGCTGTGTCCTCTTGGATTTTGTCTCCGTGAATTTTTCCTTGTGTGGTCCGTAGTTCCCAAAATTCTTACTTTTTATTAGCAGGATTATTAGTAGGGTGTATTCTCCGATGTGGATATATTTCCGTATTCCTCCACTGCTCTTGTATCCTGAATATAATCACTGTTCCTTAGAATTTCCTCGAAGAATCGTGAGCGTAGTTGAAACAAGTCTTGCTTTATCCAATAAAATCGCAAAACAATCATGATATTACGGTAGGTAGTAGGTAGGTAGGTAGGTAGGTAGGTAGGTAGGTAGGTAGGTAGGTATGCATTAAGGTTAGCTTGGCTTGTTATTATAGTCGCGTACTGCGCTCCTTGGCATTTTGCGACAGATTGCGATCCTTTAGGGCGGTAGTCCCTTTAAGAGGGCGCTTGGCCCCAAGCTGGGCCCTTCTGGAACTAGCGAAGGTCACCAAGCAGACGTCCTGCATCTCCCCCACGACAGACCCGCATCTAAATCTCTCACCAGAGCCCCAATTCCCGCCCACCAAGTCCCCAAATAAAGCCCACTTGACTTTATCTCTGTCAGACAGTCTAGCGAGTCAAATTGTATCTAGTTGTGCCTACGGTTGTCCCTATACCAATATTGTGTAAGCCACCAAAACAATTTACCAAATATTGAAGAGTTGTGAATTTGGAATAAAGTCATGTTGGAAGTTTGTGTATTTAGCGTATTTATAAGAGCCGAAAGTATACCCAATATGTAGGGTGCATGTCACCCTTTGTAAATGTTATACCCTAGTAGCTAGGTCTGGTTGTTAAATTTGGATCACCTTTCCAAAGGATCATGTTTGCTTGATGGTCTTCTAGAGTTGAAGTTGGACTGAGTTTGGAAATAATATTCTGGACAGTTGGCCGCGCAGCCCAGACTGTTCTTGTCTATATAGCTTGTTCGTGTCCATTGAGGGAGTTGTGGGGTAGTAGGGTGAAGGAGGATTGTCCTCGGCTGTCCCTTACATTTGATACAATGCCAACACCTGTAAGGTATTTTGTGTGTGAGTGCGGGTTGGGGGATTGTGTGACAGCAGGTAGTACGTCCTATACTGCCCTTGCTTGTGTTTTAGGCAATTGTTGATCAGTTACTTCATTTTATATAGGCAATGAAAGCCATCAATATTTTCATAATGACTATTGTGTGGTCTGATTGCCAATCCAAGTAATTTCTTTTCATATAGGCAATTGTGGTTGCAGATGCACCCGACAATTGTTATGGCCATTGCAGTTGTTCGTTCTTGTGTGACAGTTGCTGTTAGGGGACTATCCGTGCCCCTGTGTCTTGTTTTACCTAAGCCATTTAGATACATGATAAATGGCGCTGGAGAAAGGCTTGCACCTTGCCTCAAACACTTACCATACTGAAAAAAAATCGGATTCCTCTAAAGTACAAAATGACACAAGATTGGACTTAATGATATTTACTATATATTATTCTAAATATTGTTTACTTAACATTGTTGTCTAATAAATATATTCACTGACCTATTTTACAAAATGTTGTCAAAACTGCTGCTAAAGATCGATACAAACACAAACTTGCCTCATCTTACAAGCCCTACCTCGATGATGACAACGGAAAAGCCAATCATTATATCTGGCAGAAAGAAGATAGGAAATTCAATCATTTAATACATCGAATGTTTCACCCTAACAAGTCAAAAATAGAGGATGCAAGCAGAGAGAATACTCCCACGCACCTATGCACCATCAAGACGTATATACCTAGTTGCAGAACAATTGATTTTCCACAACTGTGAACACTAAACAAACAGTGCACGGGAAACAAATCTTGTTCGTTTCGTCCGATTCAATATAAATATTCACATTTTAGATAAATAGCAATATAAATCCAGTTCTATAATCGTATTTCAGACAAGTATGAAGACAGTCACAATGGGATTACTTGTTGTAACAGAGAGAAGGACGTGCACATAGGCCCGTTAACCTCAAAGTGATGATCAGAAAAAAAACACCGCCTTGACGCTGATATTCTGGCCACGCTCGTGGGAATTGAAACACACGTACTAAATATTAAAACACTCTCGACTTTAAGTCAAGGAATTTGTTGATGATGGTGGTGGTGGTGTAAGGTTTAATGTCATTTTGGGCACAAAATAGGCTTTACATGGTGGCCAGTATAAATGGTGGAGGAAGAACCAATGAAAAACTAGAAAGAACAATCTATCCACGAGACATTACTGGTAAGCTTTCTCACATGCCCATATTGGATTAATCTGAGACGCAAACCCACGCAGAGAGAGATATGAGATGGTAGTGATACATGACGGTGAGCGCTTTAGACCACTTGGTTACTAGGGGAACCCCCGAAGGGCTTGTATTCCACGTCAAAATATACGCAGGAGAAAAAAAATGTGAAAACCATCTCAGTTGTCGGTTTCCAATGAATTTTATAGATTTATGCCTACAGCATTTATAGATGTGCATAAATCTAGACTCCCACTAGAAAACCATGTATAAGACAATACGAAAAAATTTGACTCTAAGATGGACACTTCAATGTATAGCTGGAGAACCGCAAAATTTAGGGGCATAATTCCTTCCCAGGAGAAGAGGTAATTACTCTTACACTGGAGACAAATAATGTGAAAAGAAAACAATTCGACCAATTACGTACCTAACTGGTTTCCTGTTAAAATAATATGGTATAGGATATGTATGCAGATAAGTTATGCTTCCAATGCAAAATAGTAAGAAACGACCATAATGGTTTCAAGGAGATTCCAAGAGGGATATTTAGAAATAGCTATGCTGCGAGAGCAACAATCCCAGAAACTAACACGCTCCACGAGACGCAGGCTACATGAGTCCCTTACTTATATAAGAAGACGTAATTGCTACGGATAAATAAAACCTTGCTTAAAGTAGAATGAAATAGGAGATCAGTCAGTAAGGTCCGAAAGGTCAGTCAAGTCCTAAACATAAATGGAGAGACTAAGCCCAATCATAACCGAAGTGGTCATTGTGATTAGTATAATTTCGATTTTCAACGTAGCATTAACAATTTTTAAGTCATATCGCTACGATATGCAGTGCGAAAGTTTATAGAGATGTCTAGATCTGGAGTTTCATGCCTCGAACATGTGGCATGATGTCCCAACCAGTCACATTATTCTGACACCAGGTCGATCAGTTTTAAAACTAGCCTCTTAATGCTGAGTACGATGCAAGGCATCTGTTAGTATCATTTTTAAAGTCTTTGATATGACTCAGCTACTGGAGGCGGATGCTCTAACCATTAGGTCATCTGAGCGAAGCTTAGTGGAAATATCCCATTTAGAATTTGAGATATGAATATTTAATCGGAAAAAAAAGAAAAATACATAAAATAGTAAAGAAACAAATATAAAAGATTGCTTGATAATAATAATATTTTTGTATAAATGCAGATAAAAAGCATTATAGAACAGAATAGACAATTTAAAGTCGTGCTCTACGGAGATTAAAATGAGGGTTAGCGGCTAAAAGAAACCCTTTGATAACCTCTAATGATTTCCGTCTTATCAACCCGGAATGACTTTACAGCTAATTCATTACACATATGAGTGTATATGCAACCCAGTAATGCATCTACCATTGACACTGTATCGTTAGTTTTCTGATGTGTGCATTTAATTACATACTTGGTCGCTATAATATTCATCGGCGATATGAATAATGAGAGACTGATACACATTAATATCCATGATACCGCCTGAAAATAATCTTTTGCAAATATCTGCTGATTCATTCGTGATTTCTGGGAAATTATTACCAGCTCGTTTTCCTCCAATCAGAATTTCTCGTCGTTCAACATCGGCAAGGACATTGTTATCACACTTAGTATTAATACCACTTCATTGTGTGGTAAGGCCACTTCTAAAAATAGTGTCTGACAGCCAATATTATTTTTCCTCACTTTTTGTTTGTGGTGGTTGTGGTAGAGGTGATAATAAATGCGATAATTGTTTTGGTATAGGTGATTGTTGTGGTAGTGATCATGGTAATTTATATCGTAGCAATTGTTGTGGTGATGATGATAATGGTGGTGGTAGTTCCAATATTGTTTGAGGGTCTAGCTGTAATTCCGATGTTTCAGGAACTGGCTGTGTTCTTTTTTATATTTTCATTTTGCTTTTCCTGCTTCTTTTCTTGATTGAATTAATTCATTAATTGCCCTAAGATAATTCTGATATAACAGATCATTTTAACTCGTTCAACATTCATACTTATGCGATATAATACTTTCTGCCATTGTTCACGGGTTCTAATATCTTTAGTGCATTCAGGTTTCATTAATTTATCTCTTCGACTAAAACAACCCAAAGCAAACTCAGCTTACTAATCTATGTTTTCAATGTCATCAATTACTTTAACAGTATCTTCATTAAATTTATTTGACAGTTCAGTAGTACTAGTCATTGCAATACTCTTGTATTTAGGGGTTGGTGCTTTGGTGCCTTCGAGTATTTCTTACATTGGTCGAGCAGCAGCTAATTCGGCAGGAAGTTCTCTAAGGATCTTCTTTGTTGTCTTGGTTCTTTCTGATATTTTTTCAGTTGCCTCAGTGGTTTTCTCTAACACAGATTGAATACCTTTAGTGTTAATAGGTTTTAATAATTGTTTTGTATTCTCTACTAATCAACTTGAGATTCCTGACGTGGCTGTAGTTGTGGTTTAACAGAATCACGAACAGGTAAATATAATTTAATTACATCTAGTTGCTCTCGAGCTAATCTAGCTGAATGTAGTTCTCCAATATTCATTATTGATAATATTTTTAAAAGATGTTTAATTTACAGCAGCAGAAGCGGTGAGTGCCGCTTCGCAAGTAAACAAAATGGCATACAAATCGTGAAACAATACGTCAATAATAAGATAACAAAACTGAGCTAATCACATGAATTTATTATGTTACAGGAACATTTTTTAGGTAAGGGCTCGAGCAAAAACTTATAGGGTTCACCGCCTCTGCTGCTCATCTAGATGGTGAGAACAAGAAAAACATTTAGTGTCTTTTTTTTGCCCAACACATATGGAATAAAATTACGGAATTGGTCAAGAAAGATTACTATGGATGTCAAAACGATTATCCCTGTCAAATTCAACACGATAAATGTCTGATGATGAGCCAAGAAGAAACATTGGACGAGTATCGGGACGAGGCGTGAAGTCCCATCTCGGAAGAAGGAGTGTTGCATGCGTTGTATAAAGTCTTCAGTGGTCAACGCTGTCCTCCATTGTCTACTCTGGAGACATATCGCATAGAAAATATCTAAGCCCAAAGTTCCTAGACGAAACAAAGATTACTTGTCAGATATTTTGAAGCAAAATGTCAGAATTGAATCAATGACTTATTACCTTTGTAACAAGAAACAAAACATCAATACGAAATAGATACATGGAAACTTTATTACCTTTTGAACGACAGTTTGTATACTGCATATTGGAATGCTGTTATGTATGGTAAGGATAAACTACCTCATCGCAAACCTCACGATCATCAAGCTTATGTCATCAACACGAACAACATTCATCTTCCAGTCATTTACTGGGTAGCCATCATCTTCGCTCATATAAAGCGGGATGGTGTCCAGTAAATCTACTTTAATCTACTTAATTCGCGAATAAAAATATTATTATCAGTATAATTAAATTTCTACTGTCGTTATTAATATATACACAATGAATCTAACTAAAATTGATTTCTAACTATGACCTTAAATAACTCTCTACTATGACTAACAATATAAAATATGCTCCCTCTTAATAATTATAAAGCAAATTGACTAAACCAAAAACTTTATCAGTTACAACAGTTTCTTTGTTACAACAATTTCTTTGTTTATAAGTAAATAAACACATGCCCAGCTACATTTATCTTGGGCAATATTACAAAATAAAACCAATACCCCAATCATTATCTTAATACTACTCAATAATATAAACTCTCCATAAAGAAGGATCCCTGAAACTTTAATAGAAAACAAAATATAACATTAATTTTCGCCCGCCAGACAAAAAATTCTCCTTCCCCGTGCCGTGTAAAATATTGAACCAGCTTACAAATTAGGTAATACAGTATAAATAAGCCTTCAATCTAAAACATTGCACTTGATTGGCCGAAGTTTAGGTGCGCTTTCCCCATATTGAAAATCCAATATCGGGAAAGAGTAGGATTTAAAAGTAAAATCTATAATATTCAATCAGATAGGTCATTCTAAAGACGTAAGCAGGAAACTCAGCATTCACCCGAAGCTCACCACTTTGTCTAAAATTCAATAATTCTGAGAAGTATGCTAACTTATTAAAACTTGCTATAAAATATAAAGCTAAAAACAATAATTTAAATCTATTGTAATAAAAACCTAGCAATTATTACTCCTTACCTTTAGTCAATTAAAGCCTTAGATATAAGCATATATAATTAAATCATAACAATAATCCTAACTATTTATAACATACATTTACTGTATGTGTATTTTAATTTTCTTTATAATAACTATATATCCTCTAATTGGTATTGATAACCATATATAAAACTACAACTAAGCACATAATAAGAATGAAATACCAGAAAACACATAATTTTATTATAAAACCTAAATAGAAAACAAAATTGAACTAGAATAGGATTGAAAATTCGGCTTTTATCATCCAATAAAAACCGACGAGACAACAACCTTATAATTTTGAATCATCCAATATTACTAAGTCAACAATACAAGAATAAAGAAGAAAGGATTCAGGACCTCATAGGGGGGAGGAGGGAAAGCAAACATCAAAAGAAGATGCCTACAACAAACCATCAACAAGAACAATTCATCAGTATCAAAAAATGGGATTCAATAAGCCTGTATCGGAACCCTAATAACCCCTTCTGGCATACAAACACGAACATACTTGCAAGCACCATACCTAGTCCATAACATAAAACAGGCGCCAGGACTCATACTAGCACACGCCTGGGTGGATCCTGAAACCTATAGCTCTATATATAGGCTAGGAGTTCCCACCATGACAAGAACGTATAGGTCACGACCGATAGCAAAGGGTAAAATCAAAAACCTCCATTGTCAAAGCGGTGATAAATGTCAAAATTAGGTGACTTACACCTAGAGATTGATTTCTTTTTTAGAACCATATAAGTAAGCTAAGTACGCAAAATTCAACCTTATCAAATTATATTCAAAATTCACAACTCAGGAACATTTAGATAATTGAATAGGTGGCTAATACATCATTGGTATAGGGACACCCGTAGGAAAAACTGGTTAAATTTGACACAATAGTCCACCTAACTGAGACATAGTTAGGTGGACTTAGACATTAGAGACTCTGGTAGGCTGGAGTTGATGCCCGAGTGGGAAAGCCAGTACGCTCTGTTACAATACGCTTCATAATGTCCTTTTTGGGGTCTCTGACCTCTAGGGTCAGGTAAAAGGCCTAGCACCAAGGCCAAGTGGCCTCTTAAAGGGACTGCAGTCCACGCCCGGGACTGTAAGAAGTCGTATCAGCCTTCGGGCAGCAAGCGACTTAAAATGACTCATTCACTAACAGAAACATAAACTACCACGCATAACATCCTTAATGATATCCCGTCCTCCTTAACAAATAATAAATTGGCATGTTTCAAACTGATTACAGAGAGAAACATGTGAAAAGATGTATTTATACTTACACTTTGATTATATTCACCTTATCTAAATATCAAAATTAGATTACCCTAGGACTGATTCATGAATTATTGGAATTTAGTTTAGTCGTTTGACAGCTATTACACAGCTAACGATGTTATTTCAACAATCTGATAGCATATCATCAGAAATTCCAATCCAACATATATTGTGATATCTACGCAGAGATAAAATTGTAAAAGCGAACGACTTTTGAAATATGGCATGATTGTCGTTTACGGATATTTGCGTAGCTCGAAGAAAGAATTTTAGATCTAGAGTACAAAGTGTATTCTGGGTGCCCTGGCATGAGTCTACAAACAATAAACGTTGTATGCTCGTTATTCTTACACCATTAATTAATACAATACAGGGACGATACACCCACTACTTGCAAGCAAATATTTTAAATATACTATATGTGCATATCAAATTCTATTACAAATTACAACAATAAAACTCAGTAGAGCAGAGAATATACTAATCATGAAAGAATTGACTTTTAAAGTTGTGCTTATTATTTTTAATTTTAAAAGGTATGGCAAACACGTTAGTCCATCCTGAGACTCAAACACCCGGGGACAGAGGTGGATCTCTGCGTGGTTTATCTCCAGCAGTTGTATATATCGCCATGAACAGCATATCTTGAGCTGAAAATGGTTATAAACCCTATAACAAGAACACCGGATGTTAAACTATAATTTGCTCCGTTCGTGCAAAATTTGCGTCATTTGGTAAAATGTAATAGTCAATCAAGAGCGATATGATCTTAGTCCCAATTAGGTCGGTGCTAGTTTGTGTGTGTACCTAAACATACTCGGACAGATCCATTTTAATTTTAATATATCTTTAAATCCCGACGTGAAGTCTTTAAAATACTCCATAACCACTCCTTCCTGTTCCGATTATTGTTCTCTAGCTTCTAAGAAATTATATCCTTTTAATGTAAAGTTTATATCTACTGACATTTTTAAGAGGTAAAAAGTTATCTTTTATTTCTGATATCCACAATATACTTTTCTAGCAAAGATTCAAAAATGAAATACATACAAAAAGCTGCAAATTAACTATCAAGCAAAACATCAAAAATGTCCACAATATGTGACCGAATAATGTTACAATTTCATGTCTTGATTCCTCTTTCACATTTGCCTTAACAAGATACTTTGCAATATAAAAGCGATACCTGCGTCCTTTTTATCAGACAAGCATAATTATTTAGAGCAATTAAATTGATTTCAGGTTCGGTGCGGTGACAGATGCGACGTAAATTCCTTTACAAACGAGTACTATATTTGCATTCAATTATAGGTACCTTTCTTTAAGGTAAAACTGCTTTGACTGATATTGTGTTATTTTAAAGCTGTTTTATTTATATAATGGGCGAGAAAGATAAAATTGTTATTATAGTATGGTGCAGAAAATTACAACGATTTGCAATAATGACTGACTTGTTCAGAAAGTCCGCGTTTGCTTTTTGCTGCTGCAAATCACACTTCTAACAGAAACAGAAACTGGTTTAATTGCCAAAACTATACTGGCCATCGTGTTGTCATGACAATTTCCAAAACTAATCGAGCCATTATGTTGTCATGACTTGCATCTATTATATTTTGCTTGGTGAATTTTTATTTGCTAGCAAACACGTCGCTTTTTGATACTTTGCCTTGAAGCTTTCGTCGTTCTCCCAGAACTACCATTGAATAAGAAGTTTCTGATCTTCCTAGTTTATATTTCTTGTTCTAAATCCTGTTCAATCAATTTAATAAAATGGGCTTTTCTTTCCTTTATTACTGTAGTCATGAACCTTTTGTCTTTCATAAACAAGTGACGTTATGATACTGATAAGTGACGCTATGAACCGGTGTAGCGTCATGATTAATAGCAGATATAAAATTTTAAACTTTATGTTCCAGAGGATATCAAAAACTGCATTATTTCTGCATGCAATATCAGGTCATAATTGTTGCAAAGTATTTATTAGATTATTTGATATAATGAACGCAGTATGATTAATCTGAAAAAGACACAATCTAATTCAAGCGTAGTCCAGTTTAATCAGACTTCCAACAAATGAGATCATTATATAGAAAAAGCCGGAGTTTTCCACCAAATTGAGACTTATCTAAATTGTTGATAAAGGATTTATTACTTAAAGATACAAACTAACTTTGTTGGCAGTATAAAGGAAAAATATAATAAAAAGACTTAGCAAAACAAAACAGGTGAAATACCTAATAAAGTCTACATAGCGATAAAGGCGGATACTATTCTACCTGATGTCTATGACGGTGACTTCTCACGCACTCAGTAAACAGATTTATATTAAAATTTGAAACTTCGGTTACAACAATATCTTATAGTAACTTACTTGACTGTATGTGTCAGAGAGGTAATTTAACTTATTATTGCTAATATTTTCCAAATCATATAAATTTAATCACTTATATTATGAATTTCTAAGTTTAGTTAGCTGAATTTTTTTTAATTGATTGTTGGTTGGTTTGTTGTTGTTGCTTGAAATATTAATTGATTTTATACTCGTTAAATTTTATTCGCAAACAAATTTTAAAAGAGCGTTTAGTAATGTTGGTGACCATAACCGTAAGAGACTAATCTTTATAAGCTCCTTTAGTTGACATTCACATTCATATTTCATTTGCCAGACGTTACTTGTCAGAACTGATGCTGAATTACGTCCCTTTGTAAAGGTATTGTAAAGAAGCTTATGGATTAGCGTTGTTCTAGTTCTGACCCATGAGATGTTTGTCGTGAAGGACTCGCGGTTCCAATGCACCTCCAATGGTAAACTATTGAAACACCATTATTTTCAAAATTCGATACTTAAAATTTCAGTGTGCTCATGATCGTACCTATATTTCTCCATGCACAACTGTATTTTATTTAAACCCTCTGCTCTGTGTGAGCCGCGGCATTTTTTTTTTTTACATATATGTGCATGTAGCACATGTTATTGATTCTGCACCAAACGAATCAAGCGTTACTTTCATTATTGAGTAATCCTAAGTCAAGTCTGTAAAAATGCTAAAATTGCATCTATAGATTTTTTCTATATTTTTTAATTACAGATATAATAAGATCTCGAAAGATATGTTTAATAAAATTTTACATTTTATCATTAACCTCTTATGTAACACCAAACTCGTATATACTCTGTTTTGTTCACCCATTTCTAGACTGGTTCACAGTTCATTCGTAAAAATAAATAGTACCGTGTGTCCGGAATGAGCGAGCGAGTGAGAGAGCAATCCATCATAATGCATGATAGGACGCTAAATTTGATTATCTGTCAACTAATTAAAGCCCCTGAAAATTCCCCTCTCTTCTTTTTATTTTGTTGGTTTTAACATTATTGTTTACGATATTATAAGTATAGAAATCATACAAATATGAAGTTGTTTTAATTAAAGGTTATGATAATATTGTATTTTTTTATTTTCTTACCTCCCTCAGTGACCGTTGATGTCATCCAAACAGGGATCTGACAGCCGTATCAGCTGTGCATCTAATACGAGATTTTGTATTAGTCTGAGTGAAAACGAGTTTATATTTTTCGTTGTACAAAGATTGGCATGCAACCAAACGGAGCAGAAACTTGCTCTTTCATGTCACAAAATCAGTTAAATGTTTTGTAATTAATAGTTTGGAGCAGACACGCAAGCTTTATCATCAATCGCAAAACGGAGCGAAGTCTAGATAAATTAAAACATTTAAGGATATAAGTTAGTCTTGCCTGGAAACAGTCAACACATAATTTACTTCGACATTTAAAATGTGTACAGGTAAGACTTTATACATAAAACAATCTCTTGCAAGGCCCCAACAACAATTTTGTAATTTTAAGAAATAAAAATCAGATGTTTTGAAAATGTGCACTGATTGCTCTCCAACGCTTCTCAGATACTTTTTCAACACTTACATAACAAAACACAACAACAACAACAATACTACTACTACAAATAATAATAATAATAATAATAATAATAATAATAATAATAATAATAATAATAATAATAATAATAATAATAACAATAATAATAACTCAAAATAAAATTGATATATATTACAAGAAATAATAAGTAGTACAACCGGAAGGTTTTTGGAAAAAATCCGTAAAGATACAGTCTCTCAATTTACATATTCATAAGTTAAGTAGATCTAAACTACTTTTTTGTCTTCAAATGCAAGCATTTTGAACACCGATATGATTCGAAAAGTAATCAACCTAGGGTATGTGTTATTTGTATTTACGTCCCCATTTATAGGTTGTTATATTTCAGTGATTATTTGTTTGCATGTGAGGAATGTTTATTGGGAAGATGTTTCTCAACTCAATTTCCACTGTCCACGGGCCCGCCATTCACTAGCCTTTATGGAGCCATAGATAAGTTTCGTGAAGAAGGTATTTAATGTAATTAGTAACCTGAGATAGGAATCATTTAGTTTCTGTGTATTGTGTCATGTTTTGTATTCAACAACATGCAGTACCGATCAAGAGACTTAGGAATGCGTACTGGTAAATTATATGGTTGCGAAACGTAAACGCGTGCAACGAGAGATTGTTTTGAGATCCTGACGTATGGGTTAAACAGCGACTTAAGGAGCTTCACGCATGTGTTTTGACAATGCTTGTATCAATCGGTCCTTAACCACTGGCTTCTCACAGATAGATTAACCAATTAGATATGTATTGTTGTGTGTATTTATTTTTTTCGCGATTTATCTTTGTGATTAAAGGTATGCGTGGAGCCCACCTGAATATCTTTTTTTGTAAGCAACATAAAACATAGCTAACTATTGTGTATAAATTTTGATTATACATTATTCATTATTATTTAGTTATAAACATGTGTGTGACCTTGGAAGTTTCTAGAAGTCATTCGTTTAAATTTGAATGGAAAATTACATTCATTCTGGTCCTCATATTATGGCCTATTTTTTACAATTTATGAGAAGAAAAAATAAAATTATTTATTCCATTGTAACATGTTTAGGCTCATTCAAAAGTAACAAAGAAAATAGTGTATCATTGTCATCTCTTGTATACAAACTCTTCAGTTTCTGAACGGAGTATTTACCATAATATATTTAACTTATTTGCATGCCATAGTTATAAAAGTTTTACATGTTTTTAATTTCAAACGTATACATAGAACGAAGCAATAATTGCATTGAAAATGATTAAAACGTTTTGTAGTAGCGCAACTGTGAGCTGTGAGATAGTCGCATGCTTTGGACCAAAGAACATGTACCTCACCCCATTTTATGCACAAGAAGAGAGAGAGAGAGAGAGAGAGAGAGAGAGAGAGAGAGAGAGAGAGAGAGAGAGAGAGAGAGAGAGAGAGAGAGAGAGAGAGAGAATAAATGTTGTATAATAAAATTTATGTGTAAAATGTATATCAGATCTTGGGGATATATGACCTGTAATGATGGATAAACCTGTACAAATTAATAGTGTTAGCATTTATTATAGCAGAAATATAATTCTCACCCTATAGTCGATGATACCAGCTACATGTATTTGTATTATCAATGACTATCACGTCGATCGATTCAGCCAATGTACGAAACGTTGTTAGCGATATCATTTACACCTCTAAACTATCTCACTAGTGCTGACACTCTGCATCCGACATCTGTTTTAGAAACATTGGACCTTTTTCAGGCAAGTAATAGATGACAATTTCTACATGTATATATTTAGTTTTTTTTTTATTTTCTGGGGTATTTTTCTTTGTATTTGTTCTTTTATAATGGAAGGATGTCATTTCTTCTTATCAATGTTCCTGTGTTTCTGTTTTTAGAATTCTTAAATTTATGGACAATCTTTATATTATATTTTAAAAATTTTAATCCCAATAACTGCTGTAAAAGAAGAATAATAAATACCAGACTGTAATGCATACATTCATCTGGATAATCCATAATCCACGATTTATAGATCCATTTGATTACATATTATGAAAGTATAAATATAATAAATCGTTAAGGAGTCTTACATGCTACTGCTTCTCACCAAAACGTCTATACGAATGAGAATATGTATATTCGCAGATCACCCGGGAAAAAACATATTGCCTTGACACCATGTAAATAAACCGATTTCAATCAATGTATTTATTTGTGTAAAATTAGCTTGCACACCGATTCCTATTTTAAATTTTATCTTTATTCGTCCGACAGCTGGGAATTGACATTATTGCAGTGAAGCAGTGGATAAAAATAAACCATTCAGATCTCGCATATGTTGTATAGAACACCAGTGTTAATTTAGGTTCTATAAATTTTGTGTGCCATCAAAATACACAAACAATAAAAATAAATAAATTAAAACATATTGTTTCTTGATTTGTTAGAGATATAGTAAGTTGAAGAATTTAAACATGATGCAAATGTAGTGATTGATAAAATTACACATTGCCAACTCAAGAAACTGTGCGCAAATGGTCTTTATGCTTGCATAGAGGTTGCTTAATTCCTTCGGTGTAGCTATACTAATATTTCGATAAAGGCAGACATTTTTTGTTCATCGCCAAACACATTCGTTCAGAAATGACTTTGAAGTTGTGAGAACTATGCGTATCCTCAATGTCAAAACTAACATATTTTTAATTCGTAAAGAATACCCTCCTAAATAACAATGATGAATTTGGAGTTTTCACCAATATACAATATGGCATGAAAGACTGCTGAGGCAGTGGCACAAAGGACTGCTGAGGCAATGGCACAAAGGACTGCTGAGGCAATGGCATCAATGCCTGTTGAGACAATTAGAGTAAGATCCTTGTAAAAAAAATAGGCCACAATATACAATCCAAGTCGGTCTGGACATGTAGCATTACAATGACCTTTTAGATTTCACTTACTGAAATAACCCCTACAATACCTCCAGATTGTATAAATTACACCTTTGCGTCACCTCAAGATTGAGCGATGTGGCTAAATATTTGGTTTGTAAAGATATTTATAATTCTAATGTAAACGCATTTGAGTAGTGCATTGTCTAGAGCAAATGATGTAGCAATGTACTTTGGTTTTGAAATACAAATACTAATTCTTTAGATATGTAAACGGCGACAATGTCAGCAGTGACAAAAATACTGCAACAACAGGTGAATAAAAGATTTAGTCCAGCAAAATTTGCAAGCGCGAATAATTTAAATCTTTATTTTATTTTTGATGCTGATATAGATCACAGATCCCATGCCTCCTTGTCTTTATTCTCACATCAGACGCACATAACCACGTTCTAACAAAGTTAGCCATTGGGCTAGAAAACTTCATCCTTGATCAGTAACCAAAGAGACCGCTATTATCAAACTAGTCATGTTCACTACCACTGCCCACTGTTATGATTTGCTTCAACACTCACGTGGTCAATTATCCGATAATTATTTTGATTCTGAATCTGATTCTGAAGTATTCAGTTCAGAGCCAGTTACGGCATAAAATTGCACCCGAATAGAAAGAGCCACTAAATAGTAGTATTGTTTAAGGTTGTCTTGAAGCTCTATGTTTGCACGCACAAAACACTGTCACTGGGATGATCCCAGTCCACAATTGTTTACATTCTACATTACTCTACTACTCAGAATTTTAAAATATATTTGGTGAGAGAGCCGGCACTAACCCCTTGACTACTTTGTCGAGGCATGTAAGACAGATCCTGCTATGTTCGTTAAGATTTTGGTGATGCATCTTGCCTCACTTGTTTTGTATTCAACACATACAAATTTTGCTGCCTGGCGTTGGACTTTCTCAATTCTGTCAACATCTTAAGTGCATCACGAATCGCTGACCACAAAACCATGCTCTAAAACGGATCTGATTAGTGCTAGACAGCCGGTTTGAGTAAATGTCTGATTTTCATTTTAGAAATGCCAATGTAGTGTTTGGTTTTGGGGTCGATTTGATAATCTGCGATTCCCATTTGAGGTTCTCAGATAATGTATTTACATGATATGGGTTTTTACTGACTTGTAGTTTATAGTTATTTAAGGTGTAAAACTGACAAAATTTTGTTGATACGCTGGTCATTCGCATGAGGTAGTGTTTAGTAGTATTGAAAGTCTTTTTTGTGCTCGTATTATTTCTTGGACTAAATCTTTACTTTGGAATTATGGTTAATTCAGTTAAGGACATTTGGATTATATATTATTGTGATAGGTCGAAAGACCGTTAATACGTCACCACATCGCAGGCCATTGATGCATTAACATATTCAAGATTATATGGAAATCAGCACATTCAATTATTTCAATCTATTTAGATGTCCATATGAATCTTAGCTTTTACACCGTTTCTAACATTAGTGTAGTCTCTAAGAATTCCAACTGATCGCGGGCAACTTTACAGCGTCGTTAGCCATGTTCAGCTATAACATCGCTGAAATATTTAGTCATTGTACATGTTTATCATGGAGGTTAGATTGCTTTCCAAAATTTTTTGAAAATACCCGCGCACTGCTTTTTCCCGGTAGGGAGACCTCTCAACTTAAGAATTAACAAACTACACGGGTTATAATTGACTCGCGCTGACATAATCTAAAACGCACGTGTGTAAGACCATGCACATCAATGTCACGAACAGGATAATATCTCTAGGATGTGTGTTATTTGCATTGACGACTGTTTACAGCACTGTCAGATTTACACTAATCACGAGCCTTTACGTCATCAAAGACTAGTTTCCTAAAATGGGCACTGCCTAACTTCATAAAATATGGAATTATTTTGATACATTAGGATTCCTTTATTTGTAATTTAGGATAGGAATAATTCCTTACGTTAGAAGTTTGAGTCGGGTTTTGAGGAACAAGCAACCCATCAAAAGCTTACTAGCAGGCTTTTTCACATACCCATGGTGGCCGAATCTGATACCGAAACTCACGCGAACAGAGGTGAGAAGGGAGTGATCTGTAACAACGGGTGCCTTAGACCACTTGGCCTCCCAGAACTCCTGTCAAAGTTGGTGTACATGAAGGGAGCTATAACGAGCCAAGCAGTTTCCATTAAAGAGCACGTATCCATCTTAAATGAAGTGGAACTTTATTTCATAATTTAAAAACAAATTCGCTCTTAATGGTTAATCACTTGCAATAGCTTTAGGTCAACAAGGCGATGTTTAAGGAGGTCCAATAATAGCAGCTAAAATATTTGTTTAATCACTATTTAATCATCATCATCATCATCATCATCATCATCATCATCATCATCATCATCATCATCATCATCATCATCAATCCCTTAACCCAAGAGGTCGTTGGGGCACGACGGTTAACTTTGCAACCAAATCTATCCATCTTTCCCTATTCTCTACTTTCCTTTGTAAATCTCCAAATCCCATGCCTGTCAGTCCTTAATGTTGTCTTCCCACATTTTTATGTATGCCTCTTTTCCGCACCCTCGCACTGTGCCTTGCAAGATTTTTTTTGCCGTCGAGATGATCTTGAGACATGACCGTTCCACTTCAGTTTATGCTTTTATAACAGGAATCAAGAGGTCTTCTGGGATCCGATGGTTCGTTGGATCCTGTTGTGGATTTCTTCGTTGGTTTCATGGTCAATGTATGTAAAGAACCTTGCGGTAGCATCTCCTTTCGAAGGTTTGCAGATCCTTGCAGATCTGATGTGAGCGTCCATATTTCACAAGCATACGGAAAGATAGATATGACAAGCGCATCAGCCTTATTGGAACCAACAGCAATGCTGGTATATTTCCACATTGGTCTCAACCTAATTATTTCTGCTGTTGTCTGTGCAATCCTGCAAAGTAGTTCTGGCTTGGAGACATCATCTTTGATAATTGATCCCAAGTACTTTAAGCTTGTGACTCTTTCAGCTTCTATCCATTGACATTTATTTCTGCACTGATGCCATTGATATTGTTTTTTATCAGTGTGTTTTTTCGGCGCTAATCTCAATACCGTATTATGTGGAGTTTGTGTCGAGGTGCTCAACGAAGTCAGCCAGTTCTTTTTCATCTCCTGCTAAACCATCAATATCATCTACGGAGCCAAGGTTGGTGATTGTTCTTCCTCTGATGCTGATCAATCTGATCGTTCTGTAGTTTTTGACGCAGCTGTAGGTTTCCTTTCTTGGGGAGTACGATGACAAAGGATTGAATCCATGTAGCGGGCAATTCTCATGTCTGCCATATTATGTTGCAGATTGTTGCTAGGACTGTGACTATCTCTTCTCCTCCGACTTGAATGACCTCTGCTTGTATGTTGTCAATGCTGCATGACTTTTTTTCTTAGTGACCTAACTGCAACTTCTACGTCTTCACTAAAAATGGGGATGCCATCAATTTCTTCTGTTTGATGGCAATTTAGTACTGTTGGATCTCCTTGGGTCTTACGATTGTACAATTTGGAGCAGTAATCTGTCTATCGCTTGATGATCTCTTGATCTTTTGTGAGGCATTTTTCCTGACTTGTGTAGGATGGTGGCAGATTTCCCTTTTTATGGGTTGTGAGATCTTTCACCAGTTGATACGTCATTTTGCTGTAATTTCTACTCAGACTGTCTTCGAATTTTCAGTATTGTCCTTCAATCCAGGATTCGTTTGCCTTTTGTTCATGCTTTTCCTGATCATGTTGTTTATCTCTCTGTATTTTCTAGCTCCTTCATCATCACTTTTTACCTTTTACATGTGTCTTCTTTTGTCACTATGTTCAAGGACATCTGTATTGACCCAAGGTTTCTTTGTTCGATGATATTTTCTTATGATCTCGCTAACCGTGCTAATTACAGCTGTGTTGAATATGGTTGTTAGGGACTCTATGTCATAGTCTTTTCTGTCTAGGGTTATCAACGGTGCAAATTGACCACCTATCATCGCTTGGAAGGCTTCTCCAACTTTTATATCTTTCAAAAAAGTTCAAGGTCAAAACTAATTCTTGGTTAGGCTTTTTGATAATTTTCAGGTGAGGCAAAACGTTGTCATTACTTAATCATGGTCACTTCCAATATCTGCACCTCGTAAACGTCATGTTCTGGCGATATATAGTCCTGTGGAGAATCGTTTCTTCACCAGGTTGTAGTCAATCTGGTTGTAATGTTATCCATCTTCACTGTGCTATATTCATCTTCTAAATGCTTTGAATGTGTTGGCTAGCACAATAGATTGTTGTGACGAGCAAACGCCAAGAGCCTAAGTCTTCTTATATTGGTGACGACTAATGACAAACACTGGTTTTGGCTAGTCAATTGAAACTGTAAGAAATATGCTATTCGATTTCGCAGGACTAAATAAACGGGTGAATGATAACGTTTTACAGCTAACCATATTTTTCAGCATTAAAAATATTTTAAAAAAGTTTTGTACTACTCTGGAAATAAACCAATGTAAAATAGAAATAATTGGTGTACAACATTCATTTTTATAATTTGAATATCAAATATAGTGACACAGTAAAACTATAAATTGATAGTTGCTCGTTTAAAGTGGTAGTGTTAGAAAGGATTTTAGGAGGATATAAAAATATACATTATTTGGATGCAGCATACAGGTAAAATACAATATCTTTAAGTAACACACACAAACATAAATGCATTTGGCAAATTTATTAAAGTGAAAAATTTTAATATTATTCCTGAGTTTGCTTTTACATTCGAAGCAGAAATATAGTAAATTATCCTTTTTAACTAATATTAGTAATGAAAGAGCTAAAGCTGCAACATGTTGGTTTATATGCCAAATTTAACAAATGTTGAAATGTTTCATTTAATGGAAAAAAGCAACAAGCAAACTACTTAAAATAAATATAGTCCAGCATGAACTACATATGTATAAAATGTGTGTGTGTGTTTGTGTGTGTGTTTGTGTGTGTGTGTGTTATTTGGATCTTTTTTACGTAGCTTTAAACATTTTCCAATAATATCGGTACGATGTCAACAGAATGACTGTTTATAGCGATGTGCACAGATGCATCATTCCGCAGACATGTAGCATGATGCCGCTGTCACATTATCCTGACACAGGCCGACCAGTCCTAACACTAACCTCTGAATGCTGAGCGCCAAGCAAGGCAGCTGTTAGTATCATTTTTAGACATCTTTGGTATGACATGGTTGTGGATCGAACACACGACCTCATGCATCCGAGGCGGACGCTCTAACCATAAGGCCACCGGAGGGTCATATGTATAAAGTAATTAAAACTGATTTAAGCGCATTGAATAATGCATAGATATAATATCGATGATAGAAATCATTATTACTTGGTCATTGCAAAACTTAAAAAGCCACCGAGTAGCCCAGTGGTCTAAAGCGCTCTCTGTTACTGCCATCTCACCTTTGTCTGCGCGGGTTCAAGTCTAAGATTTGGCAAATGTATACATGTGAGAAAGCTTGCCATTAGCTTGTCTTGAATCAGTGGTTCTTTCCGCGAATTTTCCGGTTTTTTCCTCCACTATTAATATTGGCTGTCATGTGTAGTCTATCGTGTGCTGAAAAAATGGCGTTAAGCCCCAGATTAACAACAATAACAACAAAACTTTAAAAAAAAAATTGATATGAATAACAAGAGAAAATTTATTGTCCAAATTTTATTACAATTATACATTTAAAATAGTCATAAACCAGCGACAGGGCATATTCCAAGATGGAATCCTTGATCCACATGTAGTCTTTGGCGTGCTAAATTACCATATAGAACTGATCAGTGGTTGCGATATTAACACATTGCACTTGTAGAGAAACCCATAAGTTTCGTCGTATTCTTCCCATCCTACCCCCACCCCACTGTGCTGAATCGCACTGGTCGCATTTTTGACTGCACGGAAAATGTTTTAAATCAAGTTGAGGGAAGTTAAATACGTCTTACTCAGGTGACCGAAGCACTAAAATCCTTACAAACCAGCCACAATATCATATCTAAAACATGCCAATAAATTAGTTTAGAGACTTTCATCAAAATAATTTGTCTCAGTTATGTTTCTTCAACAGGCTTCTGATCCTCATCCTCATGGAAGGGGTGCTGAACCCAAAAGAAATCACTTAGTGAGGTCATGCAAACCATAAACAGATGATCGTCAAGGAAAATACTACTTTTTGGATGCCGTATTCTTTAGGCAGAAATAAGACGCAAGTCAGTATCCCGTTTGATACACCCGACTACATCGTTACACTATACATTCTGTATCTCTCAGCATGCATGGCAATTGGTCTTCCAGGAAATTCCATCGTGTTAGCCATATTCCAAAAAACCAAGCCGAAAACAAATGCAGACTGGTATATACTTTATATGGCTGCTTTCGACCTCGTTTGCCTGTCAGTCAATGTCCCGCTCTATATCGCGATTCAGACCAAAATGTGGGATATAGCCGACGTGAATGCCCTCTGCAAAGCACAAAATTTTCTGGGACAGTTTGTTACATTTTCTGAATCCTTCTTAATTTGTGCTATAGCCATAGAGCGCTTCATTAAAATATGTAGGCCAAAATGCTCGTTTTCTTGGAATCTTCAAGGTAAGTGCATAGTATACCTAATAGCGCTTTCCTCTGTTGTCATATGTATCCCAAACGTTTTCTTTTCCTGGATGGGAATTCAGAAAAGTTGCGTTCCATACATAAAACCTTCGTGGATTGCACCTGCTTTCTTTCTCTTTACGATGGGTATGTTTATTATCATGTTTGGAATCGTGACATTCTGTTATATTAGAGTGGCATTTACATTGTTTCAAAGTGGTAAGCACATAGCGCAACATACTATAGGTTCAAGAAGGATAGTGAGACGGGTCACAGTGTCTTTCCTACCAAGTCCAACAGAATCCATGCCGGGGACATCCAAGACGCATGCATTGTTAACAGGTCAAACATCCTCCTTAACAAAAAAAGACGCAATGTGTGTGCGTGATTATTCAAGCGACCCATCGCATCATCATTTAGAAGTAACCAAAGCTTCTTTTTCTGAAATTAAATCATACCATAATAAGTTCAAAAGTAACAATCAGGAACAAAACGTAAACTGCTGTTATAGCCATGACCTTTCTAAAAAGAATGCGATGACATTAGCACGTATAATATCACCATGTATCAAAGGTACGCCATCGATTGCAAAGACTGAGTTAAAAATAAACCGTCTTGAAAATGTAGTGCCTAGAACTATCAAAACCTTATCTACAGCACAGAAAATGAGACTCATTAGGACAACAACAATGTCATTTTTTATTTCATTTATCTTCATCATCTCCTGGTTGCCAGTTTTGGTTTATACAATAATGGCTTTTTCCAATACAAGAATGAACATGCTAGCAGGTTTATTCACCAAACAATCGTATCTTTTAAACACATTCATGAATCCAATTCTTTACCTAGTCTTGAATCCTTATTTCAGAAAACAAGCTAAAGGTCTATTTTGCAAAGATTTATCTTAACTACTTCATTGAAGGTATGGCTTCACCCTTTTCTTTCCACGTATAATTCTTCCCTCAAAAATGAATGAAAATGGATGATCAGATAAAGTAATATTCAGCTGTCGATGGTAATTATTATTATAATAAATCTAGCGTATGTGAAATTTTTTTCTTATCTATCAGATCCTTATTACATTTTAGGGATTTATTCGATGATTATGGGTGGTCGGGGAAGACTACCAAACAGCCAAGTAGCTACCCGTGACAATTAAAAAGAGTAAGCTGAAACGTTATCACAGTTTAGTAAACATGGATTCCTTCTATGAAGCCGACACGAGTCAGAATAATATAGTTGGATTGGAGAAAGCAAGCAAAATGCATGGCGCTGAGCAATATGTGCCTGACTCTGGCAGTCTAACTAGACATTTCTACTTATAAAATCGAACGTTACCGAATATTCTATCTACGTGTTAAAGCGCATAATGCAGCCATCTTAACAGACTTCTTTAACTAGGACAGAGTCGAAATGTTGTCACAGCCTCCATAGAGCACTGATTTGATTCAAAGAGATCTTCGGCTAAATGCCGTTATTAAAGATTAGCTAAATGTCAGGCGATTTTAAAGACACCATGCGTTAGAAGCAAAGATTTTCAGTGAATGAATTATATACCAAACAGTACATTCAAACTAGCATGTCCTAATTTGATAAATCAGACAGACAAAAAATGTTGATGTTCACGGGGAGTACTTTGTGGGATAACTGTGACTTGTTATTCAATGATATTACGCATTGTTCATTAATGCTATTATGTATTATTCATCAATGATATTACGTATTATTTATTAATGTTATGATGATTCTAGTGCTATCACGTATTATTCATTATTGATATGACGTTTTATTCATTATTGATATGACGTATTATTCATTGTTGATATGATGTATTATTCATTAATACTATGATGTATTTACTAATGCTATGACCCATTATACATTGATACTATGATGTATTTATTAATGCTATTACGTATTATTAATTAATGCTACGATGCATTATTCATTAATGCTACGATGTATTATTCATTATTGTTATCATGTCTTTATTAATGTTTTTACGTAATATTTATTAATGCTATGATGTATTATTCATTAAAGCTATGACTTGTTATTCATTATTGTTATTACGTATTATTCATTAATGCTATTACGTATTATTCATTAATGCTATGATGAATTATTCATTAAAGCTATGACTTATTATTCATTAATTCTATTACGTATTATTCATTAATGCTGTGATTTATTATTCATCAATTTAAAAATTTCCCCATTCTTATTGTTGCATAAAATTATCTCTTTGTCTGTCATTCTGCCTGATGTAAAATATTATACCTCAGTAACAAGCTAGCGAGGATGCATGCAGAAGACAGATTATTTGATGAAAATGTCAATAAAGATTGCTCACTAAGGGTCATCCGATTAAACCATGACGCAATAAAAATTGAGCTAGGAAAGACATTTCTGATTCTAAAAGCTATTTACTGATATTATAAACTCGATTTCTTGTAAAATATCCGTATAATGCTTTCTATACCGCTTGTTATTATCTAATTAAATTTCTCAACTTGCAAAGGTTTCCGGATCACAGCTGGGTTTCCAGAAGATACTGAGGTCATGTTATAACGATATAATTTAAAAGAAAATCTTTGATATTGACATATGTATTGATTTAAGAAAAGTCATATACAATTCTAACTGTACAAATTACTGTTTTCGAGCGATTCGTGTTGTGTGATAACTTGTACTAGGCTATGTCTGCGCATTAGCTTCAGTTTTGCTGAATACGTCATCGCTAGCTCGTATTTCAGTAAACGCATGGTATTAAAAAGGGGTTGTATATGGCAGTACATTAGAGTTGTTATTATCTAGTAATGTTTTATTTGCCTTCAAATTTTATGAAAAGCTATTCATATTATTTCAGAGATAATTGTTTTGGTAGCAAATCCAAATTTTATGTTATCGATACATTACATTGCATAAAATGATTATAAGTCGATAGTAGCCACATTTGGAAATCCAGAACATGAAACCTATGTGACCTTTATAAAATGTTCGGATTGATCTCCATGACTGCTGTACATTGAACAACTCGTTATTTTATCTTGACAGTGATAATGGGCCAAATCCCATGCCGATGAGACTTTGGTATCTATAACTTCCTCATTGCCCATATCGCTTGTCTCCACAATGTCGAAGGCAACATTTAGATCAAAAGCAATATAGTTAGTTTCTGAGACGCGCATAAATCACTAGACTCAATAGACAGCATGTGGATTGTTAGTGTCTGCTTCATCTAAAACTCAGATTATAAAGTTAACAGCATTACTGAGTTGAGTCGTAGTGTGTGGCAATAGTCCAATAATAGAAGCAGGTCGTCAACCTGATAATAATTCTATGAAAACTCTGAAATCTCGAAATGCACGCTCCCCTGTCTCCCACACATTCTCTATAGTAACCTGAAATTTTATTACTGAAATAATTAATTCGTAACAACCTAAACTCATAACTACAAAACTCAAACGCAAAAACAATCTCTGCTATTGAAAACATGTCAACCTTGTTTCTATTGACGTTCCGATAACTCCACATACATTTGTTTGAGATGTTTCTGTCTACGTTTCACCTGCGGTACATGTGAGTCTAAGCTTGGTCAGAGATAATAATACTTAGAATAGTTGCTTAGATACAGAAACGTCAATTACACCGATAATTGTTGATCACAATATATGCATCTACAAGATTCTTTGAGCCAATTTCTTTGAGTAATAATAAAACCAAAGTAAAGGACTGGAAAATTATTTAGTTTTGTATTTGTTCCCAAACCTGTTCAATCTTATCATGGGTCAACTTTGTGTCTGGACTTTTTCAGCAATGTTTTTCATGAATTTGGCATCCAATAACTTCAGTATATTAAAATCAATGGCAAAGGTCTTTACAAAGATTTCATCAAACTTTGAAATATATGATTCACTCATATTGTTTTGGTACTGGAAAAGATTGGAACAAATATATTTATTTACTGTTGTTTGCTGTTTTGGAATCAATTCTCGAATATTTAGAAGCTCATTTGAACCAGTTTTTGGACATTATCCGTGAACCATGGAAGTTGTTAACAGAGACTTCCATCAAACGAAAATACAGATATTAGTTATATTGACCATATTTTTAACTTTCAATATAAAGTATTAATGCCCTGCGATGTTGCAAGGACAAATCAATAATCTATATGCTGAAAATTGAAGTTATGCAATGAGAAAAAATCTCAAAGAAAACGCGTTTTCCACCTGGTTTCTTTTTAGAGTTATGGTTCACTTGCACGTAGCACATAATCCTCTTCAGGATAATTGTTATAGTCCTTACATACTTGAACAGAAAGTTAATGGCTTAACGTTATCGATATTCCTAGGAGGCGAAAACAAAATAAACTTTGCCATATAACTATGTTAAAGAAATATCTTGATAGAGGTAGCCATATTAACTATGTAATCAATTTACTTGAACCTGTCCCACACAGTAAGGATTTAAGCAATGGGTTTAAATCAGACTGCAGCGATTTTTGGTGTAACCAATCCTCTGAATTCAGATAGTTTGAACAATCTGAAGCAGAAACATTCACTTCTATAGCCACATGCAAAGAGTGAACTACAACAGCTATCATTTGTCACTAAGTTTTACCTTTTGGAAGGTTTCTCTCAACAACAATTGACAGAGATGGCAAAAGAAAATTTGAACATTCATAACTCCAGATGGACTTTATCAATATAGCGTGATGCCGTTTGGGTTGAATGATTTCCCATGTACTTTTCACGTTTAATGCACATGACTATATCTAGTCTAGTTAGTCTAGCTAACGGTTAAATCATTGCCCATCATCATCAACTTCACCTGGAAGTACAACATAGAAACAATTCAGACATTTTTTGCTTGACTTCGTGGTGCAAATTTGGCAATTAATTTAAATAAAAGTGCGTTGTGCAAGCTTGTGTTATATTTAAAGGATATATAGTCGGACATAGCAAGGATAGACATCAAGAAGTTTAGGTGACGGCTTATGAGTCAAATGCAGCTGTTGCAATTTTAGGTATAACTAGAGATTATTAGAAACTTTGCTTCAATTGTTCTATAATTGCTGAATCCCTGACCAATTTGTGATGTAACAAAATCAATTTTTATTTGCTTGAAAAATGTCTGGAGGGTTCTAAAATGTTAAAATCTCTACTTAAGAGTGTACCAGTACTTTCAACTCCTAATTTATGCCATTCATGCAAAAATATATTTTGGTGCAAATGATCTTGGGATTGGTACAGTATTAATTTATAAGAAGGAAAATGGTGTAGACCATACCAAGCGTGCTATTTTTCTAAGAACTTAAATAAGCACCGGAAAAATTATTCCACAATCGAGATGGAATGTTTGGCTTTGATACCGGCTATGACTCGCTTCGAAGTGTAACTTAATTCAGTTCTTTCTCTGGTTACTGTGTTCAGTGTTCACAACCCCTTACCTTTTTGAGCAAGATGAAAAACAAAATCAGAGATTATAAAGGAGGATTTTGATGTTTTAGGAATCTAAAATTGAAGTCAAGCCCTTTTATGAGTATAGAAGTGTTATATTTCTTCATGTCATTCGTAAGATTTAATCTTTAACATTTAATGACATATATGTTTGGCTTTTAATTAAAAAAGATTAAAGGTATAACTCTTTCGATTTCATGAGGCGAGGTGTTATGCATAAATATAATTGGCAAAGTTTTTTAGGTTTTATTTTCATTCATGATATATTACTGATAATTGTTTTTCTTTAACTTGATCTTGTCCAAAGTGAAATTCATGTTTTTCCTCACTAGAGACACTGATCTTGCGTTTATTTTGGTAAACAAATAATGCGCTGTTAATATCACTCTATGAGTGTGGACTAACTATTAGGACCATTTTCCGATTGCGAGTCAAGGATATTATATTTACCACATTGGCATTATAGCTTCAGTAACAAACCTTGTCTAAATATAACATTGGTTGTTCTATAAATGAGCTTTTGCCTGATATTCAAGCTCAGTTTTCGTGTTTTAATCTATGTAATCGTGTTTACCTGCAAAATTAGTTTTTCCTGAAATAACATCTAAAGCATACATCAGTCTTATCGTTGTGTTTAGTATTCCATGTTGATGGAATTTATTTATCAAATAATATATTCACTGGAAATACAAAGTGATCGTAAATTATATTCTTGGAGGGAAACATTGATTGGGAATTATAGTGAATTAATACAAGGACCAGTTGGTGTATAATGTAGTGATCAATCATAGGACTGTAAGTACATCATCACACTTCAGACTACATGTACATTAGTGTATTAAATACTACAGGCTCATTGACGCCTTCTTATTTCGAACACATCTTGAATTTATTTAGAGCTTTATTTATTAATATTAGGGATAGAATGCTTTGAATATTTTGAATAAATTCGCATTATTGTACATTTTCGTCAAATTTCCACTTTCTATTCTAAGGAAATAAAATGTTTGTTGAAGTTTACCAAATTTGTTTGATTTCCCTCTATTCTCTTTTTAAGACCATTATATATAGAGACAGATACAAAGTACTTTGCACATGAATAATATTGGCAGCTAATGAAATTAATTCTTATCCAGACAAATAGTGACATACAAACTGTTACGGTGTACATGTATATATATATATATATATATATATATATATATATATATATATATATATATATATATATATATATATATATATTGATAGCTGATCAAATTTATGAATATGGAGATACATACTGAAACACTGACAAACACAATCTAAACATCGATTTGCCACAACAGTATTTCTGACTAACTAAAATAGCCTATTTTGAATGTCCGATATATTTATCGAATGGTACACAAATATAATTCCTTCCTCTTTAATCATTTTGCTTATTAAATTGAGGTTAGTATCTATTATTAAAGGACAAATAAAAAAACTCCCCGGAATCGAAATAATACCAGTACGAAGCGAAATTCAATAAATGTAATGTGCAGAAAAAGGTACATAAACCTGGATGTCATTCGATACAATGTGACGTAGACTCTCATGTTCACTTCTAGTGCGTAGAGGAAAACGTGCAATTGAAAATGTGGAGAAAGCTTTCAATGCTGGGGTTGGCATTTTGCAAAATCGTACTACAACAGTAATTAGACAGCAAAATAATATGAAGCATATAAATGATTATATATTGAAATATTGGAAGTTAAAAAAATCAATATTTCGTACAAAATGATAAGCACATATTAAAGAAGTTTTACGAAAAGTATTGAGATAAATGAATCGACAAAATAAAATTTTAGTCAAAGAGCGGGACGGAAAAATACAAAAAGATATTGAACGTCCGTTTGATATTTGGCAAACTCTATTTGTCACTAAACGAGTTAAATTACCCTAAAAAAACTAACAAACCTTTAAAAACAGTTGATTTAAAGAAAAGCTTTCTCGTAACAGGTGCTTGTAGCACGATATTTTGTAAATGTGTGTTAAATAGTTGAAGACAATGGGACACTATCAAAATAAGCGTTTCAGCATCTTGATTTCTTTTCATGGAATAGCAACTTCATTACAAAAGTCTTCTTTATCTGGAAGCCATTATTAAATTGGTTTAACGACTTATTCGCAAATTTACATTATTACATGTAATCAAATATCATTGAGAGATATATTTCTGCAAAACATGCAGATCGTTTGAATAACACACAATAGTCCGAGAATAATATTTAATTCCAATAAACAGTCATAGCTATTGTTTCTTCATAAAATAGAAAAACACAACATTAAATTCATCTGCAAACTGATGTTACAAAGACACCATAAGAAATAAAATTGAAAAAATCTCAGCTCTTCCTACTTATATATCAGTATGATGGGTGAAAATACATTTTTCGCCTACTTGCTTCGTGATGTTTAGCCAATATCATTTATCACAAACGATTCCATTTGACCTAATCAATCCAATGGGAATTAACTTAACTCTTCTAAGAATCCAATTAATCCTACCTGCGGAAGAGAAATTACTTCATACTTGTCACCATGTTTAATTAGTAGTAGTAGTAGTAGTAGTATTGTAAGCTCCTAGGTAAGCATCTATTTAAAAATACAACTCAATCTACACTCTCAATACCTTAAAATAGAGTTTTATACCGATGTACAAGAATGTCAGAAAGCTTGCCATTAGCTTCTCGTTGGTTGGTGGTTCTTCCTAGGGTTTCTCCTCCAGCAGCCATTCTGGGCGCCATGGATAGCCTATCTAGTGCTGAGAAATGGCGTTAAACCAAACAGCAACTCATGTAGATAAATTAGCATTTTAATTCCTTAATTATAAATGACCATATATATGTATGAATATATATATATATATATATATATATATATATATATATATATATATATATATAATTATTTATATATGTATGAATATATATATATATATATATATTTATATATATATGTATGAATATATATATATTTCTATATATATATTTATATATATATATATATATATATATATATATATATATATATATATATATATATATATATATATTCATACATATATATACATATATTCATACATATATATATGTATGTGTGTGTGTGTGTGTGTGTGTGTGTGTGTGTGTGTGTGTGTGTGTGTAAACTAACGACGAACATTGCATCTAACTAGCCTGAACGCTTTCGACTCTTATTGGGTCTTTTTCAGAGGCATATACAAAACGTAGACAAAAGAAATAAATAAACATAAAAAACGTAGTGTTTGTAAAACTCTACATGGCTGCTTCTATGTGAATTAAACAGATGTATGCATTATGTCTCAACCAGCCTATATAGACTTGTTGCGGATACTGATAAATATTTTTCATTTACCTAGAAATCTATTACATTTTTGTACATTTATGTAACGCAAATTATATCTCAGAAATTTGATTATATTTCGGATATATATTTCTTATAGTATACAATGGAATTGTAACAATTATTTCACGAGAATATACAAACGTTCATTTCAAAACCTGCAAAATTATAAAAGTTTACCTATGTAATAATATATTTTAGGAGAAAATGTTATTTTTGGCCAATTCAAACCAAAGTTTAAAAAGGAAAAATGCAGAATCGTTCAAAATCTTCCTGACAATAGCATCAAATATAATGTAAACATAAAGCGCTACAAAATGTACAGATGTTGAAAAATGTTACACTAAGGTATCAAACAATTTAAACCAGTGTGAAAAATTGAAATATTTAAAATATATGGTTAAAATTATGCATGTAGACCAGAGTCCTTCCAAAGCTCCAATATTATTTCTGGTCATCCTTCAGATGTTCATTGAATTCACATAATACTTGTGTCTCACGGAACTGAAGTAGACACCCTTAACAAGAATGTGTTCCGCTGTCAGTTGACCCTGGATGGCTATGCACTATGGTCACGATTGACCATTCAAATCATGGCATATTCATATTCTCCAAACGCAGTGTGCTTTGTATACATCCTATAACTATATACATGTACGATAGCATTCACAATTGACCGATTTTGCAGTATATGTGTCAGAAGAGTTGCCGTTTTAGATATATACAACTTGCTCGTGTAATGTCGTTCCAGATACATAAAACGTACTCTTTGTAATGTGTATGTAATAACTAAGACGGAGATCGACATCGGAATTAGTAGAAAAGTTCGAAAGACATTGTCATGCTTCCTATGTAACCGAATTATGCCATCTTTACTTTAATCAGACAAATGGTTTTTGGGCAACCAAGCTTTTCTATCAAAGACTAAATTTATTCTGAAACTGGATGGCCTAAGACGAAAGACTAAACATATAGATGACATTTTGTGCTTCGTTAGTGATGATAGCGAGCAATGTTTTTATTTATCCAAAAGGTTGTCTTGCTATATTTAATTTAGAATAGATGCAGTAAATGCGTCAAGTATATGTCTTAATGGGAAGGGTGTAACGTTTCTGATCAATTACATAAATAAATCTGTCGCTTTTATCTAAGTATTAACTAGATTTGAGATGTTTGACAAATATATGGTGGTATTTTTTGTTTTATCTGGTAATAATTAACTATGTGCCTTTCCATGATACCGGTACTTCGATAGTTTCCGTTAGTAAGGAATGTACTGCAATTCCTGAGTAATTGTGTTACAAATTTAATGATATTTAAAGCATGTTTTTATTTTTCATGACAAAGTAGTTCCAAAAATTATTTTGGTTTAGAAAGTAGTTGGATTTGTTGGAAACTAATCTCTCTATTGCAAAATAAATATATTTGTGAACATGTAATCACATGTCTATCATATATGTCGCGTATGTAAGCATGGCGGCCGAATGAGATATTTTAAAAGATATTCAGATCAAATGCAACATTTACAGGAACGTTACATAAAGACAAAAGAGAAACGTATACTTTTATATTTTATCAGTGGTATATCGATGTGACAAGTAAATGCAGACCTTTCTCGGATGATATTCATCTTATGATTGATGTTTACTCAAATTCTTCTTCTGTCTGCTCAATGTTTTCTGACCAGTTACGTCAGTGTGTTATAAATACTTTCAGCAAATATCTTTATCCAAGGCCAGTTGTGTAGCTTTCCAGGAAAAATGATTTTTTTTTAAAAGGTAGAAAAGTACAGCTATCACCAATAACAAGAAACATGTTGTTCAACAAACGTACGAACGAGCAACTCTTTCCAGTACAGTAATACCTTTCCTTAAGGTATTAGAAACTTTATAAGGTGTTATGATGTGATGTTAAAATATAACTCTCGACTATGACTGACTATATCTAAGGTACCTGAGTATTTAAAGCAAACTAATACGTCACCTATGAACACGCATGAAGAAATCATGAAGATTTCGATATCTAGCCAGATCGCAGTATAGAATGTCAACAAGTATAATTAGAAATGACTTTGGCCACAACCAATCATTTGCATAGCTATTTCTGATTGCTTACTTAATACGGCAAAACCGTCATACAAAAATCGTACTTACGCGAGTCACATTTACGTTTTAAATAAGCATGATGCTTTCAAAGTAACTGTGGCGTATGGTATCGCCTCATCGGTCAGGTTGTTTGCCAATAAGAGCAGGTATTAACTATTACATCCATCTTGTGCTTTCTATCCACCAATCAAAACATTTGATCACGTATAGATTGACTCTCAGGTGAATGAACAAAGACTAGCAAACCTTATGACTATCGAATCCCCGGATGTTTCATATCCACCAATAAGAATTCAGGATGACGCTTTTCAAGATTCAATGCATAAACAATTCATTAGAGTCTGCAAAGATTAAAAAATGTTAGAATTTAATTGTAATGTCTTAATGTTGCTAAACAGCGTCTCTGAATGTCATATGAAAACAAACATATCTCCATGTTATGTCCCTGAATGAGAGAAGTTACTTTAATTTTCATATAAAAAAGGTGAAAATGAAGGATAGGTGACGTATGAATGTAACTGTCATCTGCACATTTACACTTATTGGCTTAAAATATATTTTAAACTGCAGTCTAAATTAAACGATTTATTCCCGCATACTCTTCACTGGATTAATTTAGTGAATTTTTTAAATTAAAATATAAAAGTGATCAATATTTGGTTTGGCCTGACACCGTCGTTTCAACATAAACAAAATCAAACAAATTAGTGATAAACCAACCCAATTTTTCTGCGGTAACTTTGAATTTCAAATTCTTGAATCTAAGAGTGTAAGTACAGATTTATTGCTCTGCACCGTGTTACTATTTAGAGACGGGACGTATTGTTTCCTGTGCAACTCATTGCTTTGCTAGAACGACTATTTGTTCCCAAGGGTGTGTCTCAGATAGATCCTATTATGTCCCTTCTCTCTTAAGTTTGAAGGACCGATTGATTTGTACTCTCTTTACTAATTCATTCCATTCGTACAATCAATCGCTCGATCGTAAAATACCAAAACGCTTAGGCAGTATTACTCGTTCCTATTGTTTTCCATGCTAGTGACAAAATTATTGGACTTACGTATACTAAGTACAGACACTTGTGTTCTATTCCCCTAATCTCAAGAAAAACAAGCAGACGAGAATATGACTCTCAAGCTGTATGTTTACAAGTGTCATCTATCCTAGATTAGTTTTTCATCGTAAAGTCTAGTATTTATTCATTCACTGCAGGCTTGAAAGAACCAGCTAGCAATAAAATTATTTCTTGCAAGTGAATATTATTTGACCATTATTGTTTTTCTTTTTTATGCTATTCATACGTGTTGTTTTAGTTAGTTTGCTTGTTGTTTCATTAGTTTGACTGCTATTCAAATGGTTGCCACATCTGAGAATTCAAATATTAAAAGTATGTCAACGTGACTAACTTGTAAGTTTATTGAAAATGTTACTTACTGGAATGACGACATTTTTCTGAATCGTCCATTCTTCTCCTCATCCCTTATTTTATCACTTGGTAATTTCTCACACTGTCAACAATTTTAAAAATTTGAGGAAAATATTCAGTGACAATTTTTGCCAAAAGTAAATAAATAAACAATGTTTAATAGTTATGATAACTTCCTTTAGATGTTCATTAAAAAAAATCTTTACATGATATGAGAATATAACATTAATATGAACTGTCTTTCTGAAAAGACAGTTGTTTAACGAAATTTTATGCAAAGGACGTGCACTACTGTTGCTTTGCAATTTATGTCTTAATACATCGGTAGATTATAATGGTGTAGATAATTACAGAAATCATTATATCTTTTAATCACAATAAAGGCTTTATTTTGTAAACGCATTGTGAATCAATGAGCTTCAATTTGGAAATAAAACGTCGATTCACATATGACTCTTTAGACTTAAGAACTCCGCTCAAGACATCCTCATATTCTTTTAGTGCAATACTGATCAATATTTTTAAATGATGTTGTAGATATGAATAATAATTGATGATATATTTATTTTATGTCTTTATAGTTGTAATAAAGTCTTCAAAATCTCTTATATTAGGGTAATTAAAACAACCATTTTTAAAACTACCAAAATTTATTCCAAAACTGTCCACATTAACAAAATAATAAAAACAATGCCTTTCTAAAACGGTCTTTTGCGACACACACACACACACTGTTCAATCTATTTCTATATCACTCTTAATCCTTGTTTGTATTTTTAAGAGACAATCAGCTGTGAAAATTTTGAATTATCTAGTTACTTTTAAGTATGCTTCAAAGACATGCACTCAAAAGAGATTAAGATCGGTTTTTACTCTGCTAATAAACAATGTTCAAGATAAAATCACTTATCAATATTTGATACAGAAAATTGCAAACGTTATGTGGGTTCTGGACCACCTTAGTATGGAGAGAAAATTACGTATTTTGTTCCAGACGTATGTGAACGTCTTTTTGATCCATGGGTGATATGTGGATGAGCAAATATGGTAATCCCACATTATCCCCATGCTGGTTCTACACCAATTTTTGATGCCTGTTAGATGTTTATCATTCATAAAAACAATAGATAAGGAAAAACCAATTTTCAGGGTCGTCAGTGCCACCACCTTGGCCATTGAAGGCATAATCGCCAGAGCTATCAGAGTTGCCTAAGGTGATAGATGGTTACTTTGATATTTTGAACGTTTTGAAGAGGCTATGGTGATGACTAATAAGGATCTGAGTTGTATTCCCGAGATGATTTTTTGGAGGAGGAGGATGAGGATGAGGACGTGTAAGATGACCAGTGGAAGAGAGGATGTTACAGTCATCAGAGACCCTCGTAGAAATATTTCAAGCGTTTTAACCTGACATCGGTAAAACGAGATCAGATTTGTCATTGGATAAACATAGTTACGAGAAATTCATAACGTTTGATTGCGTGTCCTGACGTATTTTTTAGTTGATGGGATAACCAACACAGGCTGCGGAATGCAAACCCATTTCTGACAAAATTGTTTGAGCAACATACGACAAGATTATTTTGGAGTCACTGGCATTTGTGACACGGTCTCAGACGCCAATGGAGTCAGCCCCGCCGTCAGAATCCTCAAGTCAGACTTGTCAGGATAACCAAAACCATTTTACGAGAGATATTTACCTTTCGTCAATATGACGTTTTTATCACAAAAACATCTCGTTTGGTATTCTGTAATTCTTTCTCGTGGAAAACCTTTGATGGACTCACATGAGCGAGAACGTGAACGGCATAGGCTTTTCTTAATGCATCCATCAGAAACACTTTCCGGGTTCAATTGTGTATCCTTTTTCAAAGTGCTTTTTGTTTGCTAAATCTTACATGGTCACCCACCAAAATTTGTGTCTGAAAAAAAGACATCAGTCACTTCCTGTTTTCGGCCACCATCAGACGCTTCCGTGAGCGTCATCTTGATGCTATTGTTATTGGTGTGAGTGAACAGGTTTACGATCTCAGGCAAAGAAATCGAAGTACCAATTGGTATCATCGCTAATAAATCTCTTTTACATGCAGTGTTTCTAAATTTTATTAAACGTCTCCAAAACAGCAGCTTTGTCCTCATTTTTCATAATGTAAAAGTCCGCGGTTTTAATACGCCACTCCTATATGATTTTATTGTAAACTTCGTTGTCGTGATCGACACACTCTTTTTGGGATCAATGCTGTCGAATGTCTTACCGATAAAGTTTGCTGTTTTTGTTTTTCAGTGGAACCATCCAAGCGTTTTTGCTAATTAAATGGATTCATGTCAGCAAATACTTGAAATGATCGTTGTACGAGCTATGATTCACATGTCGACGAGATCTACTAACCATATGTGGTACACCGTCATAGAACCTTACGACGTGAAAAACGATTACGCACAGGCTTCTGTTGTTCTGCCAGCAACTAAACTGCCGTCGCCTTCGACAATGGCGATTTTGTCAAAAGGGCAATCGATTGCACGAATCATAACACAAACACTTTTATGGCAACATATAAACCTCGCTCATGTGTGGTATCATAGGGGCTCTAATACCACACACATCTCCTTGCCGACAATTTATCGGATAAGCTTTTTTAAATCCCTTAGTAGGACCCCGTCGAATTAAGCTTTGTCGTTGGAGTGACCACTGTGACAAATATCGTGTTTCAGTGCAAATGCATCCTCGCCGTTATAAGACTCCTGATTATTTACGTCCAGATATTTTCCCTAGGTGTTGCAGGACGCGGTGTATTTGTGTCCCAGTAACGTCCATTCACCTTTGGATCTGAGGAGTTTCTCCGATGGGTTTACATATATCGACAGAGCCCCCGAGGATATGACGTTCACCACATCGTACTCATCCTCCGACACAGATTACACTCCAGCCGAAGATCCTGGCAGTACGTGTGCAGATCGCAATGACTCCAGTAACATCGAAGCACTTTTATACAGAAAGGGCACAATAAGTCATCGTCCCTTCCGAATACACATCTGCAGGCTACTCTGTCAGAAACATTTTAATGCGACCCGTCATGATCTGTGATTTTGTTTGGCTCCACACACATCGCAGAACAATTTGATTTTGAAGCGACCATTTCTACGTCATCACTTCCAATGGATTTATGCTACCCTTCAAGCTTAACACATGAGACAACACGAGTTCTTGATTATGTTATGCCTAACAGATCCTCTAATTCCAAAGGCGACATTCCATTGTACCTCTGATGGCTGTAACATATGAAGTCTCAGACATCATCCACATCCTGAATCGTTTGAGAATTATACATGTCACAGCGTTTACGGCGACCAGTTTTGAGGTATTGGTTCACATCATTCGGAGGAGGTAAATGAAAAGAATCGAAATACTCGAAGTAGTGTTGACGTAGGTCGTTCACCACAGGGACACAGTGAATTTCAGATCTATCGTAATAATTCTGAAGTTTACTCACTCACATCTCGTCGTGTCTTATCTGATCTGGCAACTGATCCTTAGAAAAGACACCTCTAAAGCTCTTTCGATGCGAAAGTAGTAAAAGGGCAACTGCGTTGTTTCTGCGATGATCGTCACCAGATTTGTCTGCACTAGTAACGAGGCCGACTGCCTTAAACGATTCTTTCTTTTCGTCACTTGGAAATACTTTTCCTGGAATTACTTTTCCTTGAAAGTCCCTCTGATTGCAGTTTCAGCAAGATGAATTCCTTTACTCAGTCCAAGGAGAGAGGGAAGTAACGTCCCAGTGATACATGCTAGCAGTGGCGAGGTAAATCATCCATATTTATTCAACTAAGGTGCAGGCAATCATAAAACGAGTACTTTCTCGATGCTTAGCTATCGAGCCAAGCTGTTGATGAGTCAAGATGAGCTGATAATGCAGCCGAACTCAGCTTGATCGATATGGGTCGGTTCGAACACACTGCCACTGCCACGTGTTTCTTTTGCTGCGATGTCTGCGCTAATCCTCCTTCTAATAAATACATGAATTTTATATTACAACGGAAGCTATTATTTTTCTTTTTAACGTTGGTGTTACAATACACACTTTAGGTCACGTTGACGCGCTTTCATGCGAGCAATTCCATTGCCAAACAACGCCTTGTGATCCGCTCCAAAGACTACTCATATGGCCATAGCGAGACCCATTGGAAGTAACACGCTGCTTTATGATTTAGAGAAAATATGTTGACGATCGGAAAAATCGTGCTGGTAATTGAACTATCCTGACGATGTCGTTTTTGTTTTTTGTGACGAAGACTCTGACCAAGCTATGCCTGAGGAATAGTGTATAAAAATGGTCTTCATTCTTCTGAACAACTTCGTTGTAACACCATGGTCATCTGTGCTGTTACACCACTACATTCATTTCTACGTTGAATAAGTCCAGCGCCATGAATCGGTCTTATATCACCTGGACGTAATACATGTATTTGCAATATGACATCCAATGGTGTATCTGATCTCGATATAGGCTGATGAATCTATGAGATGTTCGGAATGCTTGAACACGTCGGAATGTAAAATGGGATACAGCCCTGCGGAATCATCCAGAGATATCTGCGTGCCAGTGTCCACCACATGGTATTTTTACATGGCCTCAACGAATATCATGAAAACCCTAGTGTACTTTCTCGTGGTGGAAGCAAAGTAGTTTTCGATTTCTTGGTCTGGATTCTACCTATAGTTGAAAGGACGTGAATTCTAAATAAATTCAGATGATCAAAATATTTTCTCTTGACAGTCTGGTCAGTCAGAAGGGTCCCTAACTTAAATTACACAAACACTTGTCTGGGAAATTCGCTCCCTGGATTGTTACCCAATCTCGATTAATTGGTCACCTTCCCAACGGCACATTTCTGCATGTAAATCAGATTTTACTAGTAGGAAAGCTTTTTGTTAAATGGTAGTCAGCGTAGTCTCTAACCCGAGATCGCGATACGTCGAGGAAGTGATTTATGCGCACGCCAAATCATGATTCACTTGCTATTATCAGAAGCTTCAGCACCACCTGCCTTGTACATGTACTGCGCATAAAAATATTTTTCCAGGATGTGAGTTTCCTTGACGCCTCTGAACACGGTGCGGATGTCGCGACACACTTCAAGAAAAGCTGCTCAGAGAAAGCATCAGACAAATTTCCCTACTCAAATCAGTGAGCGTGTGTCGTGCGTTACATCTCTGACTGAAATCAGGCTGTTTTGCGATCGACAACTTATTCATGAATATGGCCCCTGTCATGTTAGCGTCATTACTCAAAGTGGATAGTGGTATGATTTCGTTGGCTGTTCTAAGCTCGATGACCACTGCCAAACAAGTGCTAAGATTTCTGTATCACCACATGCCGATGGTTCATGTCGCTTAATATGATGAAACTCAAGATTGTGCTGATAAGGCAAACAGTTGTTAATCTTTTATTAATCGGAAGCATAATTTCGTCCATCAAGGATAGACTGCATTTTTCTCTAACTTCCATGAAACCTTTGTGAAGAAGCAGATACATATCCTTGTACCGCTTCTATTTTAAATGGTTACTCACTCTGAGGTGGGTGATGTTATGTCCTTGTCCTGTTATTCGACCTACTCGTAATTTATACTACGCCAGTTTTATTAAAATCACACCTGCGTACAGTGGTCACCACAATCAATGCAGGCCATATCGCGCTATGAGTTTACAGGCTTCCTGCGCTTCAAATTTGGAAATATTCCTATCTAGGTAAGACAATCTGATCCTATTGAACACTCAGTGACACCTTTGTTCTCGCTTTTTAAGGGTGTGTCTTACTTGTGGAGACAAGGTCTCTCGCGATAACGGTTCCATCGACGCTGGTGCTGCATGCACAACAGTCGCAGATACGCGCCTGGTTGTCTCAGTGATATTACTGGCAATGATCTGTTTTAATGACATTTCAGCTGCGGATGTAGCGATGTCTACTGTGAAAACTCACTCAAAGATACCATCAAATGATATTAGAGTTCCAGTGTTGAAACCTAAGATAGTCCGAGCGAGGGGAGATTTGACATCTGATACATTAACCCACACACCCCCGATAATGTGAATTTGGTTTACAGCGTGAAATATTTTGGGTTTATATTTTGATGTTCATGGCTATGTGTCCGTTGACCATGATCAGTATGGAACTTTCCTTGCCGATGTCGGTACTATTGTAACCACCTGCGAAATCGTGATCATCTGACGTTGTGCATTAGCCTTATAGGAGAACTGATTCTTGTTCGTTGTACGGTTATAAATGCGGTTCTAGATCTCAGAGGATATCAACGCGATCATATAACTTTATGAGCGCGATTCAAATAACGTATTATTATTGAGAGACATATTTTATTTTATTGTCTTTGCACAATAAAACGTAGCCACCTTTTGAGAGTGCCAATAAATCAATTTAGAAATCAAAGCTCTTCCATTCTTGAACAATTAGATCAAAATCTTGCTACTGGTCTCTCGTGAGCAGAGAGCTGTCCAGAAGATGATGTGAAACCTCGACCATCTCGATATCTATTTCTGCATCAATAATACCTAAGTGTTTAAAAGCAATCAGTAATTTTAATCGCTCAATGATCTCTAATTGAATTTGTAGCAACGGATCAAAGCGACACTACCAGTCATTGTATCCTAAGTATCTCGTGAACCAATATGTTAATCTAACTGGTCTGCCCACCTCCTGATTTGTTTGAGGGACTGTTGTAGATGGATCAAATCGTTACTCTTTTATTTTATCAACGACTTCGCTCAAATCGCTGATTATAATTTTAAAACTTGTTTAAAGTCATTTTTCCCTTCTTTACTTTCGCCTTCTTGCATGTTTGCAATAATGTTGCCGTCACCGTTGTTCGCTCTAATTACAAGTCACTCATCGCTGAATTGTTAAAGTAATCAACATGAGGATTCGATGACCGCGCTAAAAAGTTTTCAATAGGTGGCACTTACCTTACTAATAAGCGAAGTCTTCTCACTTCTGCTGGGATGAATCATGGGGTAAATAATACATCTCTGCAATCAGACTCTTTTGCTTTGCATCACGCATATCCTGATGTTTCAAGCGACTGATCGTTTTTTTTTTCCTTTCGCTGTATCTCTCCTAGCGAGGTATTCAATGCTTTTATTCCCAGATAATTTAACCTATCCACCATTACACTTTCCTCTTCTTGCATCTCATCGAACCTGGTTCTAGTTTATTCCTCTTTCTTAAGCTGTGGTAACGTTTGCGTTTTAGTTTTAGTTTTTCTATGCCCTGCGGCAGTGTTTCGGCACAACTAATAAGCTTATCCACATCTTTCTCGGATGCAGAATCATATCTTGTACCAATTGATCAAATAAATGTTGATGAGACTGCTGCGTTGCCTTTAAGGTATCTAAAAGCTGGTCCAGTTTTACATCATGTGCTGTTTTCGTTTCATCCATCTTGATTAAATTTGCTATTTTTGTTTTATTCTTCTTGATTAAATATGGTTTAATGAGTTCCTGTGAGACATCTCGCTCAAATGCTTAATGACGTAATGCAGCTCTGAGAAAAGTCTCGTTCTGAAATGTTATGTTGATCCTTTTTTTTTCAACGACATTTTGTTATACCGACTAGAACATACAATTCGTCAAAGCACCTTCTGTATTTTTTTGGCAGTTTCTGTATCGCGATGAAATATGTCGCGGTTATTCCACTGAAGTGGTTAGGCGCGATCGGGTCGATGTCTCTTTTAACTGACCCGGAAGGACACACGGTACTAAGGGTATAGAAAAATAGGAACAAGCCTGGAAATGGCTTAACATTTAGTAGAGTATATATGGGTTTGGCGGGCCAGGAATAGTTAATAATGTAAACTATTTGTTAGGAAAAATGATTTTTTTGAGAGATTATCCTAGTTGTTAGTTAATGAATAGAGATATTAATTTATTGTTGGAATTCCAGTTCTTTTACTGTCTTGACTTTGTAATACTCATGACTAAGATTAGCACCCAATTTTTTGGTGCGGTTTTAAAAGTGCATGTTTCAAACACATGCAGGTCCAGAAATTTCCGCGGCTTATATCCTATCCTCCACACAGAAGCCAATATCCAGGTTTCATCTATACTAATACAAATAAATTTGGTCATGGGCACTCAAAAATTTTAAAATATTGTATTTTTAATATCATAAGGTTTAGATACATTTGTGCAAGTTGTAGTAAAACTGTGTCGGGCAATTAAAGAAATACTCTCAAATCTTTATAACATTAGCATGGTCGATTTTAATGTCGTCAGTCACGATGATCCAGCATGTGTCTGAATCCAGTTGCTCCACTGGCTCGATTGCGTCTGTTTCGATGATGTTAAAAATGCTGCCTTCGTCGCCTCCAACATATGTTCAAGAAATTAGTTATAGTCTGACAAGTTCTGTATTCATCCTTATTCGAATTCAGCTTGTAAATGATCACGCGATCGTAGTTGAGAATATTATTCAGAAGAAGAATCATCAGCAGATTCTTTTTATCGCGGCTCGTAATACACACGATCATGTGATAATAATGACGCAGAAAAAACGTTTCTGGTTCTTTATCGTCTGCGTCTTGTGTCCAAGTTAATGATGTTTATTTTTTATATTAAGCATATCCAACACTTAGTTTGAAATGCTTATCAAGTGAGGCGGCCCCGATCCTGCGACCAGCACAGCTGTCAACAAGGAGAAGCTGGACTAAAATGTCAAACGCACCGGTGACTTCATGCATGGTGCTCTTCGCATAAGCGGGCACAATATCACGAATCTCATCGACGTGAATTATTCACAACCGTACGCAAACGCCACACGTTGGTCGTATGTGACTCAACCTGCGCAAAAACAAATTCACCTTAAGAAACTATGACGGGAAACCTGAATATGCGTGGAATAAATGTATATGGACATCATGCTCCAGTCGCTTGTCAGTCTCTGGTGCCTATGCACCTCATTTTGTCTGCGGAATTGAAGGCGGTGTGCTTGCTGTAAATATCATAAAACAAGCGGATCATTGTCAGGAAACGTGCACATAGCATGAACGTTTTCCGTGTCAGTCAAAATTAATTCTAAATTAACTATAAAATCATTATATCACAGCATGTACAGACACTTTGGTGTGTACACTGGATTCAATACAGGATCGTGCATAATCTATAACTTTGGCATGTCAGGGATGTTTATAGCGTTTGTTAGGTATTCGCTATGAGCATACTCGCACATCCCCGTGCAAACCAGCGACGAAGGCTTTAGAGACATTGTAGCACTTCCCAGGCATTGATGACGGCCATCAACTTTGGAGTCACACTGTCCAGGCTACTGAAGAGACTCACGACAACGTGGTCAATAATGTATAACACTTTGGCGATTCCGTATTCGCAGCTAAACTGGTTTGAAGGTACCAAATTATTAACTACTGGATGAACTTTCTTTGGAACTTTCACTGTGGTGCGGAAGCTAAATTTATGGTGAACTTGATTTACAAGAGCGGTACGTACAACATAACATCCAAGGTTAAATTCACGACTCTGGCCTGGCTGCAGAACCTCCTAATCCCACGAACAGTTATTTTCAGATTCTTATCCTCGACGACCTTATATAGGTCGAACCATCAGGCGAATAATTTTTCCTTGATCAACTAATATAGCTTTTACCACATCTGAATTCGACAGAGAAAAAAATATCTCAACAAGCACTGGAGGTAATGGGCATCCACTGCTAGAGCCTTTATGGTTTAATCAGAAAAAGCCTTCGAAAACGTAAACCTCAACGTGGAGATAATCGCTCTGGCTTTTTATTACCTTTATAAATTTTATCATAAAAAACCTGGTTCCGTAGAAGATTTCGGATTATTGCATGTCTTATATGCACATAGGTAATTGGACTATTTTGGCTTGCAGGCGAGTCCTGATAAGCCTGCATATCTTAGCAAGTTAAATCGGCTGACTAAACTTACAAAAGGTTTTAACATATACCAAGCTTTGGTGAAAGAGGATAAGATCCCTTAGCACTTGCAGTTTCTAACAAAATATCTTTCTCAGCTGAAGCTGTTAATCCAGAGTCTATTCAATATAGAAGAATAAGATGAGCCCGATCATATATTTTAATCACATTGTCTAGAAATTGTTCGACGTGGACCAGACATAACTCGAATCGCAATACCGCTTTTACTATCGAAATGACTACGCATACAAACGTGAGTATCTGCAATATAGACGTGTACTGTGAATCGCCTCAGCGGTGGCGCTCGCTGTCAACGCGACCGAAACAGTCTCCACGGATGTCATGACCAATCCGTTTATCCTGAATTTTTCAGGATTGGCTTTACAAACGATGGTCAAGCGATTGAGGCCACATAATAATACCAAGCAGGTTTTGCCGGCGTATAAAAAGGTGTTCTGCAAAATTTGGTCCTAACTACGTGGTGGTAAATACGACATGCTTCGGCTGATTTCCGAGCTGCAAAAGGTAGAAATCATCCTGATTCATTTGTCTCAGTTGTCGCAGAGATGCTTCGAAAAGGCCTACTACAAAAAGTTTCCAGACACCCCAGTGAAAAAAGAAACTAATATTTAGGTTAGATCCTCGTTTGAGACTGCTTCAGTGATCGTATTTTTTCTGATCACGCCAGGTTGATCAAGATAATTCTCCCGGTACGTATGCGACGAAGTTTTTTTCAGTTTTTTTTCAGTTTAAATTATGTATATCGCATGATACCCAAACGCTTTTTGGCGTTCGTTTACAACATTACTTCCGTATCAGTCCCTGTTGATGTAACTTAAGGAGTTCAGACCAGTGATGAAGGAAACCTGTGATCAAGTACTTAATGCAGAAGTCGTTGCACATGATCTGAAATCTCAACAGCTTTTTTGTGTCCAGTCACAGCACAAGCTCGAAAATGTAACTTGGTCAAGACTATCCTACCTGCATGAGTACCTAATTTTGTAGTCACAATCGAATCGACGTCGCCAAAATGTCAGCATCCCACGACCATAGTAAGCTTGAATACGGATGGAGGTCTCTCCATTAGCTGATACTGCTTCATGGACTTGTGTCTGACGTGATAACGCTCAATAACCTCATCGAGATTCTGATGTAAGTCCTCAGCCATCATACTTATTTAAATAGTCTAATATGAAAAATGTCTGCGAGCCAAGTTGTAGCCAAATACGACGATGTGTTTATCACCGATGTCATTTTGCGCAATTCAGACATCCTGGACAAAGCCTTCGCGTCGGTGGTGCGAAACAATGTCCTTATAACCTTTGAATTTACTGCGATGATAACCATAGGGATGCGCGCATGCAAAGTTTGTTCACACGAGAACAAAAGGTGAGAGCTATTGCATCTCTCAACGTAACTCGAAACAACCACTGACATCGATTATTTCCTTGTGATGAGATTTTTATTATGCCGTATTATTATTAAGATAAGAGTTTTATCTCTGATTAAAAAAATACAAATAATTAAAGAAATCGAGAATGACAAGCAACTACCCCATGTATTTTAAAAGCAATCAAAAGACAAATAAATTTATCTGAACCATAGCCACAATGTTGGAGAGAAGGAAACGCAGAGTGGATGTTATACTAATCCTGGTACAAAAATTTTATTCTATGAGATCAGTTGAACTTTTTGTCTGAGAGAAATTCACTTAGGGATTACCCTGCGACAAGCATGATACCCAAAATCGAATGCTGCGCTGGACGAGTTCATCACGCGGATACGTGAATAGCTGAGAACGTTTCTTGGAGTAACTTACAAATTAGTAACAACTTTTAAGCCTCACATAGACCGAGAGATTCCAAACCAAGAAGGCGGCATTGTTCAAACTTCAAAACCAGATGGTGAATTGATGGATATAACTTGAAATTGAATATTTTTCGTGGATCGATCTTCAACCGAACCATCATTGATTAATCGTCATTAAAAGCACGACAAATCATAAAGGCGTACAACTGTGACGACTGCTGAAATCAAAACCGTCGATCGATAACTTCAAATTAACATGGCTATCAAACTTAATATGGCCTTAAATATTCATTTCACGCGGGCACAACCGGAAGATCATCGACGAGTCCAATCCGAGGAAGATCTGGGAAACGAGCCTTCTTAAACAAAATGACATTTATCCTTATGATTTGAGTAAAACAATTTTCTTCACAGACACGCATTTTTTTCAGATTGAACTTATCCAACATCACAGACGTCGAATACTACCGAGCCTTCGATGTGTGCAAAAACTTTGAATTGCCATACTCTCGTCAATTACGACGACTTATAGTTGAAAGCGGATGTTTCAGAATTTAAAGGAAACGTGTCAGAAGCAGTTCCGGCTGGATCCACTCTGGTACTTGCCTCGCATGGGTTGGCATGGAACGCTTTAATGAAGACGATCCGGGCACATCTCATGCTGTTCATGGATCCGGATATATTTGGATTCACGGGACAAATGGTGCGAGCTGGGACCTCCGTCATGAGCAAGAAACATGCCCTGGCCAACCACAAATGCATATCCAGTTACTATCCGAAGAAGACAACCTATGCATCATTTATCTGGACGCATAAAATCTGTATGGATGGAATGGCCATGTCAGAGTCTCTTCCCGTGGCTGATTTTTTCAGAATAGTTTCTGCTTGAAAGCTCAGACGAATATATCACATCGTGGGTGATTTCGTCGAGATCGATCTGATCTATACTAAACACTTGCATGATCACAAAGATAACAACGAATTTCCTTAACAGCAATTGGTTGACAAAGAGTTGCTGTCTCCAAAAGAGCTGTTGCAGAAAAGACGAGTGAAAAACGTTGTGCTGAATCTCATGAGCAAGTCCAAGAACATCTTATAAATACGGGCTGGTGCTAGGTAAAGTTCATAGCACTCAATTTTAATTAGACACCGTAGAGAAAAACTAGACTTTAAAACGCAGCAGCGCACGATAGCAATGGACTTCGAAAAGGATTTCTTCAAGTTCGTGAACGAGAGCGTGTACATAAAGACAATAAAAAACATCCGAAAACGAAAAAGCATAGAGATCATCAACGATTTCTCCGATAAAACAAACTTGTCTCGACAGACGATTTTGTCCCCATGAAAATCTTTGAGAAATACCCGGTGGCCATTTAATCCAGAAAAAAAAAACAATCCGAAACTCAACAAACCTGTGTACGCTGGAGATTGAGTACTAGTTCTATTCAAATTGCTCGAGCGGGATTTCCATTACTTTTGTTCCATTTAAGTCGAGATACGGTGATTTCTTTCATCGGCACATCAAGGACACCGATTCAGACGTCTACTAAATAATATAGGAATTTTATCAGGGCATGTTCGATCACAAGAAACTTTCGATTTCTGTAATCACCCATGACATAGTCAATTTTACTGCACTTATAACAAAACAATATCATAGTAACGTTTAAAGACGAGTTTAACGGTTCGCCCATTGCAGAGTTTATCAATATGTGCCCAAAAATGTACTGTATGAAACTGGACATCGGTGTAATAAAGAAATATGCTAAATGCATAAAAAGCCCGTCGTCGGTAAAGTTGCCACGAGCAACCATTAGAGAGAGTGATATAAAATATTACACAATGAGATCTTTTAAATCTGACCGGCATAAAATATCCACGATGCTGATCAACAAATAGGGATCATGCCCATTCGACGATAAGCGATGCTGCTCCGATTGTGTCTCAACAATAGCGTTTGGGCACAAAACCATCAAGTTACGGTAAATGTTTACATCAACTGGTCTAGAACCCCATGGGATTACCACGCATGATTTGGTTTTACACAAAAACCCCATGCATCAAAAATGTTTCTCCTACGTCTGGTCCAAATCCCCCATTTAACTATACACGGTCCAAAACACCCTTTCTTACTCTGCATAACAAATGGTCCAGGATCCCCATTTAACGTTATAAGGTCAAAATCACCCATTTTTTCAGCATAAAGATGACCTTCAAGAATAAATAGTCCCCCAAAATGCTTTAAAGCCATGGGGAATTTTTTTCAGCGCATTCATAACTGAAATATATGATAATCCCCCTCGCGAGATTTAATAATGGCAATATCTTATTGTTTGTTTCTTTCTTTATTTATTTTTTTCTATATTTCTTCTTACGAATTTGTAAGTCAGAACATATAGTTGATTAAGAATCTGTTGATTGATCTGTTCTTTAGAATGATTTGGAATTTAAATTGATTATATTGATTTGGTGTTAGATTGATTTGGTGTTTAGATTGCTGTTTAGACTGATCTGGTCTTTAGATTAATTTTATTGATTAGGTGCTTAAATTGATTTGGTGTTAGATTGATTTGGTGATTACAGTAGTTTTAGAGATAGCGTAAGCCAATACCACAATAATCCGTCCAATACCACAATAATCCGTCCAAATCGGTCCAACTTTTTATTCCACTGCTTTAGCAGATTCTTGATTTAACGAATCGCACAAGGATAATTAAAAGTTGAGTTTGATTCTAAGTTGGGTGAAAATTTTGTGTCTAAGACATAAAAGTCAGTACAATCACAGTTAAATTTATATTCTGAACAGTGTTTCTTCCTGCTACCTTTTCAACTTCCAACACAGACCATCCTTTTGTTTATTCATTATTTATACTAAGGCCCTACTTCTTGGAGTATTGCTATAACAGATTTAAAGTAGATATCAGAGATTGCGCTGATTACATACATACATACATACATACATACATACATACATACATACATACATACATACATACATACATACATACATACATACATACATACATACATACATACATACATACATACATACATACAGACATACATACAGACAGACAGACAGACAGACAGACATACATACATACATACATACATACATACATACATACATACATACATACATACATACATACATACATACATACATAGGGGCTCTGAGTAACCAAGTAGTCTAAAGTGCTCACCGTTCCGGCTCATCGCCATCTCACCTCAAACTGTGTAGGCTAGAGTAACAGGATCGGACAACGTCTGTACGTGAGAAAGCTTGCCAGTAGCTTCTCGTGGATGGGTGGTTCTTCCAGGGCTTTTCCAGGATTCTTCCTTCACCAGTTATACTGGCCGCCATGTATTTCCTATCTGGTGCTGAAAAATTACGTTAAATCATACAATAATAACAACAGACATATATACAGAGATCATGGCAACATGATATAAAATATTTTTAAAATAATAGTGTTATAATTTATACTTGAAGCGTGGTGCGATGAAATTCGTCACAAGTAGTTTATCACTTAGTCTTACTTTGAATGAAAAAAAAATAATGCATACCTACCTGTGTGTGTGAGTGTGTGTGTGTGTGTGTGTGTGTGTGTGTGTGTGTGTGTGTGTGTGTGTAGGAACAAAGCTATGTGATGTAGCTAAATATATTGAACAGATCATTCTGGTAATTATGCCTTATATCTATAAATAATATTAAAAAGACCCATGAGTGTGGTCCCATGAATTCATGATCACAAGATATCTTTTAATGCATCACCGAAAGATAAAATTCTCCATCAGCGACCATCAAAGCTTAGACTAGTCACACGATTTATCACTCTTATAAAAGCGAGTACTGATAAACGAAAAGTGAGTACTGGAGAGCATGCATACCACTATGTTCTTTCAATGCCTGTTTCTGCAGTATAAGACATATGAATATCCCCTGAAGAAAATCGGAAGGTATTCATTCAATAAACATTTCTTTGAATGGAATATGAAACAGGTGATCGCTTTCAGAAAAATACAGGTTTGTTACCTGATACCATACTAATCTCAAACATGCATTTCAGTTGTATCTCATACTATCTGTGGAGAGCTAGTGCAATGAATAAAGTAGTGACAATAGTATAGTTCAAACTTTCATAATTTCTATTGATCCATGTGATTTAAAACCTAACCGTGTTCCAAAAAACGATTTGTGGTAAAGGCCCCGGGCCGTTTGTAGTTGCTGGCTGTCTGCCAGTTATTTCCGGAAAACTGTTATTGATTCATATCTGCTATTTTCGGCGAAAAAGTGCCGTGACTAAGGTTTTATTAAATGAACTATTAGGTAGTCAAACACAACTGGTGCCTCAAGCGCTCCAATACAACGCAGGGATTCGTATACAAGGTACAGTATCATAGCATGCAACCACCTTCACCACCAATCTCTTTCTCTTTTATTCCATCTTTACCACAATTACGATCATCATCACACTCATAATGATGCTCCCCTCACTGCCCCCAATTCCAAATAAAGGATCATTCTCATTCTAGTCGTCACCGTGTTTTTCATCATCCTGTCTGCACATTATGCACACATAACTTAGAACCTTTGGAAAATAAAATAATATGCAGTATGACTATTCTACTAGCTTAAATGTGATTAAGTTTCCTCAGAAAATACTATTACCAACGAGTACAGAAATTTAAAGTTGATCGGTAAGTAGACAGACTTTTCCATTATTTTTAATTCTAGTTTTAAAAAAAATGCCACTGAAATATTTACATCATTATTGTCATTATCAGTATCAGCGTCATTATTATTATTATTATTATTATTATTATTATTATTATTATTATTATTATTATTATTATTATTATTATTATTATTATTTTTAGAGTAACTGTGTTTGCTAAGAATATCTTGTTGTCTAACTGACACGTGCAGTTTTGCAGCCAATTTATTATTCCCGATCCTCTTCTGTATATTAAATCTTCAGACCTTTGAATCACTAAACTATACCATGACAAAACTTATTAAAAACAATAGCATTATCAACAGTGGTAACAATATCACCATCAGCAATATCAATACTGTTGCTATTATTATTCATATATATATATATATATATATATATATATATATATATATATATATATATATATATATATATATATATATATATATATATATATATATATATATATATATATATATATATATATATATATATATATATAAAGATAATATGTATTTCTACTGACTTAATTTGATCAGTCATAACAACAATTCCACTGGGAAACGACAGAAATATTTTTGTTTCAGATTAAAAATTGTGTGAAGCAAGTATGCCCAAAAGAAAGCGAAGAGAACATGGAAGAAGTGGTTTCTCCAGCTCAAGATATGCCAATGGTATTGCTAATATAAGCCTTTATTAATTTGACTTTGATGCTATTGATGTGCTAATAATAATAATAATAATAATAATAATAATAATAATAATAATAATAATAATAATAATAATAATAATAATAATAATAATAATAAGAAGAAGAAGAAGAAGAAGAAGAAGAAGAAGAAGAAGAAGAAGAAGAAGAAGAAGAAGAAGAAGAAGGACAATGCAGTTGAGAAAAGCCAAGGTAAATGCTTAATGCATATACATTGCATTGGATTATATAATTACTGGCGTGCCAAAATTAGGTCACAATACCATTTTAGGCATAAAAGTAAGTAGCACCCTGTTGAATGAATGTACAGTTACATATCTCAACTAAACACATTCCAGAGAGAGTCAACATCATATTATTGTCAAATGATGCTAATGATGCCGATGGTAAAGAAGAAAATTAAATATAAATACTTTTATGTTCTGATGATTTGTTCTTACTTTCGAAGGAAGCCAAAAGTGCAATTATCACATTCCTATTGTATCATACAGTTTTGTCAACATCCAACGAAGTCCGTTTTTTAATTATAATTTAAGCACTAGGGACATTTTTGATTTGATAGTCTTACACGGATTATCCATATTTTTTTCATTGCCTAATTGGTAATGAATAGTGTCATAATATCCTGCCACCGTCTAAAAGTGTGTAATCTCTCTGTCTTTTAACGATTTTCCACAGATTAGTAATATTATTAAGTCATTATTTGTCCGCGTACTTGGACAATTTTAGCAGATAACATAGCTGTATATCAAGGTAGACAATCCACGTGATGAATACAGTTACACATAGTGTATTGGTATTCAGAATATGAGCAATAAATGTTCCAACAGGGGCTAATGCATGAGCATCTTGAACACAACGAAGAATCAACGTCAAAAACCGAGGTCATCCGTGTGATCACTTTCCTATTAAGTATCGTCGTAATGTTCCACTAACACCTAAAATGCAACATTTGTAGCAGCATCAATCATCTGTGTTCCTTGTTTGTAAATTAACATCTGATTTAACTATTGCTTCAAATAACCTTGAATTTGGTGACCCTATATAGAAGATGGTTCTATCATAGATATCTCTCATATCAGGATATGTAAATGGAAGTCTGTTAAATTCAATCCTTGCATTGTTGGTTACTTTGAATACACTGCTTGGTTTCAAATAAAAATATTTAGTACCGCTGAACACGCACCACAGTAGTCACGGAGCGTATTATATATATATATATATATATATATATATATATATATATATATATATATATATATATATATATATATATATATATATATATATATATATATATATATATTCAAGGAGCCAACTTCTAGGAGTACAAATTTGCGATCGACTTGTCTTCGAATAAAAGGCCATTGCTGCTTACAGTTTTTTTTTCTTTCCAGTACTGTATCAAATGTCTCTAAACACTCTTCAGTTTGAATTGTGGAAATACTTATAAGATAATGCGCCGGCAGATAAAGGAAGAAAATGCATGGAGAATATGGGACACAAAGCAATCTTTACATGTATTTCCCCTTATCCTTTCCATCATTAAAACACTTAGAAACAATTGACTTAGAATGCATTTGATGAAAAATTTTGATTATAAAAGCATGAAAAATCCGAATGTGTCTGTCAAGTGAAGTTCCCTTCCGGAACTTCGATGATGACGTCATTTATTTAATTAGAAAAAATTTTGAGAATCTAGATGACATTGGCAAACAAATAAAAACTTATGGTGGGTTTTATTTTATTATTTTATATGGCATGGTTGTTTTTGTGGGTGAATGCAGATAGGGCAAATGAAATCTAGTCATACAATTTATTAATGATCTGCAGCACTCATATAATTATAGCATGGAAGCCTTCACATGCCACCGGCCCCCTGCACACCCTCATGATTTGCTTTTGCACACGCTCATTATTTGATTGGTGAACATATGCATGTAGTTGTTATTGTTGCTGTTGTTATTGTTGTTAATGTTTCTATTATTATTATTATTATTATTATTATTATTGTTACTTACTTACTTACTTTCTTACTTACTTACTTACTTACTTACTTACTTACTTACTTACTTACTTACTTACTTACTTACTTACTTACTCATATCTCTATAGTCCGTGTTGGAAACACTGAAGGAAAACCTGAACGTCCTTTAGTCTGTTCCCATAAAGCCACGTTTTGACTACAAATCTAGGTATAGCCGGAACATGTGAACTTGAATTATAACCTCACGAATTTGCACTGTTTTATGCAATACATTTTTCTTTTTTCTGGATCCGAAGTAAGTTTCTGTAAGGTATCATTTTGGCTATCTATCTACTATAACTGTGTTGGAACAAATCCCGGGTTTTTATTTCTTTTTGCTGGTACCGTAAGAATTGAACACAACACCGCACGAGTCATCTTCATAAACCAATGCTTTTCCGAATTTTATTTCACTAGTTCCTCCTTAATTAAAGCATATACCATAAGAAGAGATAACACGTTTTCACATTTGTATGTACATACTTGCCATAGCATTTTACTATAGAGTGAAGCATTACAATCGATACTAGAATCCAGTTGATACAAGAACCATTCTTTATAAATTCCTTACCCACATCGTACATACATTATACCTTATAAATTCCTTACCCACATTGTACATACATTATACTTTATAAATTCCTTACCCACAACGTACATAAATTATACTTTATAAATTCCTTACCTTGATCGTACATACATTATACTTTATAAATTCCTTACCCACATCGTACATACATTATACCTTATAAATTCCTTACCCACATCGTACATACATTATACCTTATAAATTCCTTACCCACATCGTACATACATTATACTTTATAAATTCCTTACCCACATCGTACATACATTATACATTATAAATTCCTTACCCAAAATCGTACATACATTATACCTTATAAATTCCTTACCCACATCGTACATACATACATTATTGTAACTTATTTGATGGTCTTCAAACCTACATTAAGGTTTTACAACATAATATTAAATATCTCTCTCTCTCTCTCTCTCTCTCTCTCTCTCTCTCTCTCTCTCTCTCTCTCTCTCTCTCTCTCTCTCTCTCTCTCTCTCTCTCTCTCTCTCTGCACTATGATAATACAAAAGAGAAACAAACCAACCCCACTACAGCGAGAGATGGAGAAATTGGAGGATAGAAAACAAATCTTATTGTCAATAGTAACATTAAGTCAAAGATAATAATGATTTAGATCAGCTGTATATAAATTTCAATATTTGAATACTGTTCTGTTTGGTCATCTTTAGTAGGCTAGTTAGTTGACTGACGTACACGCCAGGGTTCGATCGAGTGTTATCTGTAATGCTTGTGCTTTCTTCAATTCCACTTTGCATTTTAATCTCAGCCGTATGTGTTTTTTACTTAACCAATTTGAACGAAAATAGCTCACCAAGAGACGGAAGTAAAACATTATTGACAAGGTTTGGAATGGCTGTTGATTTACAAATTGTAGCGGACAAACTCGGCAGGAACATGTGGAGTTATCCGCTCTTGATCAATGCACAATTTCATGTAGCCAGTCAAATACAATGGAAATCCATGTATGCCAGGCATTTGAATCCTGGTTACATGTACATCACACGCGTTCATTTAAAAATCGTTGCCAGGTAGGAGCACTAGAGGAAGTAACACAAACCTTTCATTTGTGTGGGGGGTGGGGTGGGTGGGGGTGATAAATGGAACATAATTATAGTATGTACGCCGTATCTTTCATATACCATTTATAAATATTTTTGGCTAAAGGAAAGATGGACACTCGCCTTTTAAATTTCATACAGTCTGTACAAGTGTGCGTGTGTGCGTGTGTGTGTATGTGTGTGTGCGTGCGTGCCTGTAGAGTAGTCTATTACTTTGATCTGAACATTATCTTATTGTACATTTAACGTTTTGTGAAGATATTTTCGTTTGATGTATTTTTTTAAAGGTTATATATTGTTAGTTTTATTTTTTAAAAATCAAGCAAACAACCCACTGCTGAATAATATTTTATTTCATTTCAGTGAGAAAGCCTTGCATAAGAGTGTATATATTGCTCTTATTATATGAATCTGATATAAAGCCTAATATAATATACCTTTCATAATGAATATTCAGATGAAAAGTAATTTAATGAACATTAGCAATTATGTATGGACAATTTATACAAATTAAAAGGAAAATGGCAAAATAGCTGCATTTGACTCGACCATGGATGCTTGGCAATCTTCGTCATTGTACACTTTCTCTTATTCCTTCAGTAAATGCAACAAGCATCTTCGATAATTGATTTTCTTCGACTAAAAGGACAAAATTGTCATATCGTTAAATTCTGAATGATTTTATATTTATAGTTTCTTAGTGCAAGGACAACATAATGTGTTTGTATTTTGAATGGATGCAAGTGTGTGCAAACGAGAACTTTGCGAAATCATATTTTTACAATGACGATGACAAATAATGCTGTGCCCATTGTATAATGTGTCAAAATGCGTATGTCTAAAATAACACACATATCATCTGTTAAGCTTCACTACTATATATTTATAATGGCATTATTTGACACTCGAGTCATAAAAAAGACATAAAAATAGTACTAACATATATGCACTCAGCATTAAGAGGGTAATGTTAGAACTGGTCAGTCAAGTGTCAAGATAATGTGGTTGGGCGGGACATCATGCTACTTGACTCCGGCATGATGCCCCAGTGTTATAGATCGCCATAAACTGCCACACTGCTAACATAGTAGCTATATGACTAAAAATTTTAAAGCTGTTAAAAATACAAATCACTCACACTCACATTTCTTGTGCAAGAAAGAGATGATTACACACACACATACACACACATACACACACATACACACAAATACACAAAAGCTAACCAGATGAGCATGGTTTGCCACTGATGTATCTAGTCAGAATAATACATACGATCTGTCCACATTTACAAAGGGACTTTATGCAAACACGATTTAAATGTCAGTTATTTTCATGATAAACGTCTACCACCCTACTAAAACATGATTTTATTATATCGTTTCTGCCATACCATCAGCAATATGTCCAAATATAATATGGCACATAATGATGTATACATTCGATCCATTGTAGCAGAATTGCATTATGATAAAATATGTGAGACATATAAACGTTCTGCAATGTATAGAAACATTCAAATAAAATTTATTTTATATCAAATGAATACCACCTAAAGTTCATTCCTTCTGCATTTAGTTCCCACGCAGTACCAACGTGCCAGGAGATGTGGTGGGAGAAAATTAAATAATTTAACAAGAAGTGGACAACATGGTTGCAGGCAGATGTCATTTTCTAGAAGTGCGACGAGAGGTTCACCTCCTCATTATGGCTGTATAGGTGTGAGTGGTTTTTCAGAAGGATTGGCAACTAGAGCAAACAGTCATTCACCGGAAAGAAAATGTCCTCAGTTCGGATTTCAGATGGCTCACGACGGTTTTCCTTCTGAAGACAGAAGCAACATTCCTAATGATCACCATTCAAGTCCTCATCATGGTAGAAGAGACCTGGTTGATTGTTCAGAAAGACAGCATGGCAGAGCAACAAAAACACTTCCAGAGACACAACAGTATGACAATTGTATCAAAACTGACCCTCAGTTCAGTTCCAAGGCTGCTCTCCAAGGTTTTTCGTGTTGTGAAGGAATACTTTCTATGACTGACAATTATTCGAGTTCTGAGTGTGGTAATAGAGATGAATTTGGTTCGTCGGAAACATCATTGTCTTATAGAGCCAGCAATGGAACATTGAAAAGAGAACAATATGCTAATTCGACCGAAAACGAACATTGCTTCGGTTTCCAGATGTATCGCCATGATTTTCCATTTGATGAAAGAAAGAACCTTGCTACTGATCACCAATGTCTTTTGTTTTGCAAACAAGATGGTAAAAACAAAATTATTTCATTACCTGTGATAAGAATTGAAAACCAAAAGCCTCAATTAATGCTAAAAGGTACAGATGAAACTGACAAGAATTATCTATATTGGATTTCATCTATTCTAAGTTGCCTTGTGGAAAATGGAAACCGGATGGAACTAGAACAGCTACAAAGAGAAGTTGAAAGAAAACATGCAAAACAATATTCAAATATTGAGACGGAAATTGAAAAATTTCCTAACATATTTGATATCAGTGAAAGTATTTCTGATATTGACGCTGATGGTAATGAAGAAGAAGGCATATTACGGGATAAATATGTCTGTGGAAAAACAGACGCGCGCCTCTGCGAGAAACACTGTTCAATTGCCGGAAGCTGTTCATCGGAAGATTGCAATAGACTTCACATCTGTAAATTTTACATCCTGAATACCTGTTCTTTCCAACAGTGCTTATTTGGTCATGATATAACAGATCCACACAATGTTCGAGTCCTTCAAATGTACATGCTTCATGCACTCAGCATTGAAGATCTTAGATACCTGATGCGAAATATTAAAAACAGGAACGAAACTACAATGCCTTCCATATGTCGTTTCTACAACAGTTGGAAGGGATGTTCACATAATGAATGTCAGTTCTTACATCTTTGTAAATGGTTTGTAAGGGGCGATTGTAAATTCGATTTGACGTGCCAACGCTCACATAATTATTTTGACCGACAGCCATCACTTGTACTCAAGCGGTATGGAATTCATGAAGAAAAGTATATGGAAGACGTCAAAATGTACTTACGAGACAGTACAATAGAAAATAAATCGAATTATGTGGTCGACAAAGGAAAGGAAAATCCAGTAGGTTCAATGAGGCTCAATCGGTTTGTTAAATATGATCAGGGCCATCTGCCTGAAAGAAAGGGAAGTCTTCTGGGTAAAAGGAGAAAACTTTCTGACGATGACCACACTAAAAGGAATGGAAGCGAACTAGAAGGACGTGTACCTGCTGGGATTCTAGATTCTATGTCTGATCAGATTGCAACCGATGAGATATGTAAGGAAATAGAAGAGGAAGCACGTGACAGTGTACTCCCTAGTCCAAACTGGATGAAACAATGTCTTCCAATATCCATCTGTAATGGAGAACTTGAAGTTAAAGCCCCGACACAGTTTTTCGCAGATACAAATAAAATAAATACTGCAGGTGACCAAGAATTGGGAAAACGGTGCACAGTAGATCTCAAATACGAATGTCTGGACCAAACTGATCCGTCTAAAAATTTGGAAAGGCTTTGCTTTTCGAATAGGCTATCAACTACAACGACAAAAAACCTGACTAGTTTCAATAACACTTATTCTGGCAAAGAATTTGTACAAGCGATGAGCACTACAGTTTCAAAGAATGGTTACACAGTGATCCCTGTCGATGACCAATTGTTAAGCAGATCAGAGCAAAGGCTCTCAGCTACGATAGCTCAAAAGCATGCCACCTCCAATGTTCCAGGTGATACACGAAACGTAAGGTTGAAAAGAGTAATCGGACAAGATATAGTTCCAACATGGATATGTCAATTTATGGATACTATGATGTCTTTAACACTGGAGCCTGACACAAGTGACCACCTGGAGAAGAGTTACCAACATTTCCAGCAGTCAAGAAAATGTTCTATAGAGATTTGTGGATTAAAGTAGGTTATTTTTATCTGTGCTTTATCGGAAATCTTAAAAATGTACCAGTTGTACATAATATTTGTTAAAATAAATTGAATATCGTCAATGTGATAATAATAATAATAATAATAATAATAATAATAATAATAATAATAATAATAATAATAATAATAATAATAATAAGACGAAGAAGAAGAAGACGAAGAAGAATACGACGAAGAATAAAGAAGATGATGATGACGACGACGATGATGATATTAAAAAAGACAGAAATATAAACGTTAATGGTTCACGATTGGATTTACCCGTTCTGCAAACCTGCCACTTAAAAGGTAAAACGAGTAACAAAGAAATACATTTAAATACTTATAAGCAGGTGTTGTATTCACTTACACTAATTTATAGTCAGAGCATGTAATTTGTTTATTTGTTTGTTTTTGTTTATTTACAGTATATTTGACTTAACCGTTTCTACTATTTAATAAGATTTATTCTAATAAGTACAAACTTTCTTCCAGACTAGATGTTGACCTGTTGACCGTGGAGGAAGTGTAAATATTAGCCGAACAGGCTATCCATGAAACATTATAGAGTTTTGTCCAAACGACTTTATATTGCTTCATATTGGGAAGAAAAAAACGTTAAAGCAAAGCTATAGCGACTGACACCATCGAACTTCAATAGGATGGTAGTACAGTCAGAAAGTCATATTCTACCGTCTTGCGATGTTAACGGAAATAATTTCCCACAAACAAATAAAGAAAAAAGAGAAACGCAAAAACAAGAAAGCAAAAATAAGTAACAGGAAGAATAATATAAATAAGTAGTTGATGGTGACAAGAAGAAAGCAAACGTTAAATGAAGGCATAGGGTATTTATACCACATGAGAGGAACGAGATAATATGGATGGTGTTGGACCTTACATGAATTTGTCAATAGTCTTTGAGATATTAGTTAATGACAAGTTTTTGCAAATAATTAATACAACATTCAATTGTAATTAAGTCTCAAACATGAATCTTTAAAAATATGAAGATTGATCATTTTGACAATATTATGTAATAGATTAGAACCTATTTAAAAGTCGATTATTTCTTTGATTGAGGTTGTTTAGCGTTGTACAGGACTCCTATACAAGTTGTTTTTAGTGCCGAGGCTATTCGTGTATAGTTCTCTACTCAAAGACGCAGCAAATAAGCCCACCCTGAGTTACCCAATGGTAGGACTCCTGCATTTCAACTATTGAACCACCACGGATTCTGAGTCCATCTGTTGCCTGGTACGGAATGCTGGACTGTGTTGGACCCATTTACATTCCTAAGTCTGCAAACCGTACGGGGTGGGGGTCATCAACAATGAAATCTTATCTTAAGTATTATAAAGAGAAAATCGTAAAGAATCTATGAGTACATAAGAAAAATGTTTACTTAATTTCAAGTTGCACTTATTCACTATAAAATAGACTTTTACCAGAGGCAAATCATTCCTCAATACATTGAATTGTAAGCTGGAGTTGTCTCTTCTGGTTCATATACACAATGAACCATAAAACGAAATTGTACTTTCAGCAAATGCTCAGAACTCACTATTTTGCATACCTCTATTTTTTTTTCTTTAAAACAACGGCAACACATTAAAAGGAAATGAGGAATATTACAACTTACCTGCCCCCCCCTCCCAATCCAAACCAAAAGTTCTATTATGTAGATTAGCCGAAATACACGAGTAAAATGTAGGTTACTATTTTTCTTACAAACTAACGAGTTTATTTTGAAAATAACTTGAAATATGTGCTATCATCTCTGTTGTCATGGGAAACATGGGAAATCTACGGATAGAGGAAACACAGAATGACCAATTGTCAATGTCATGCCATGGTCAAAAAACCAAATGGATATTAATCACACTGCATATAGGAAGAAAAATGAAGTACCCAAAATTTACACTGCTCACACTGCGTATAGAAAGAAGATCGAAGTATTCAAAATTTACATTGCTCATACTGCGTATGGAAAGAAGATCGAAGTATCCCAAATGGACATGACGAACACTACGTATAGAAAGAAGATCGAAGTATCCCAAATGGACATTAATCACACTGCACATAGAAAGATCTAATATCCCTAAATTAGCCAGTACACCGAGTTATCGGAAATGGATTTCAAATTCAACTTTTGCACATATGAACGGGATATGCACCCCTTATTAGTTTCGCTTATTAAAATAATATCCAGGTAACGGTTGCTTGTTTTCTGTTATATTTTGCATATAATCGTCTTCGGCTAATCTGAGCAGTTTAAAATCATTAGTTTGCTTTATATATATATATATATATATATATATATATATATATATATATATATATATATATATATATATATATATATATATATATATATATATATATATATATATATATAAATTGTGTACTTTCAAGTATATTAAATACAATTGAAGATGTGTAAAAATTTTAAAACCGAACACAAAGAAAATGCCCACTCCAACATCTGTTCGTCCATTACTCTTTCTAGAATGCACTGTCTACTAAAATTTTATTTTCTCACTTTTTAAATTACATGAATTAATAAATTAACAGATGCAGAACTTTAAATCTATCATTTCAGAAGCAGTTGTTGGCAATTAAAAAATTAGATCAATGTAGAGAACGAGTAATTGGAATCTATATCTTTGCCTGTTTATCTATATCTTATATGCATATTTGGGTGTCATCTCTGTTGTATTTGGCACGTATGCTAATTTTCTTTTCCTCATACGGATATGTATGTATGTATGCATGTATGTATGTATGTATGTATGTATGTATGTATGTATGTATGTATGTATGTATGTATGTATGTATGTATGTATGTATGTATGTATGTATGTATGTATGAATGTATGATTGTATGTATGTATGTAGGTATGTATGTAGGTATGTATGTATGTATGTATGTATGTATGTATGTATGTATGTATGTATGTGTGTGTGTGTGCGTGCGTGCGTGCGTGCGTGCGTGCGTATGTATGTATGTATGTATGTATGTATGTATGTATGTATGTATGTATGTATGTATGTATGTATGTATGTATGTATGTAGTATATCGGGGCTGCTTAGCGTCAACGAAATATCCAGTCAAACAGATGTCCCGGCACTTTGACGTCAAAATTGATTGCGTCAGTTGAAAATACAGTCAAAAGGTGTACCGGCACTTTGACGTCAAAACTGATTGCGTCAGTTGGAAATCCAGTCAAAAAAGTGTACCGGCACTTCGACGTCAAAACTTATTGCGTTTCAGTTGGAAATCCAGTCAAAAAGGTGTACCGGCACTTTGACTTCAAAACTGATTGCGTTTGTTGGAAATCCAGTCAAATAGGTGTACCGGCACTTTGACGTAAAAAAAAATCCTGAGCTACTATAGAATCAAAGGGAATTTTGTATATAGACAACAGAAATGGAACTGCTAGGATGACGTCATGGCACTTGACACTTGCAACAATGTGGCAAGGGACTGACCTAAATTTGTGCGGCTATCCTAGGAAGGGACAAATACAATAGAGACTTAGACATATACAGCACAACAATAGATTGATGAACGTCAATCTATCAAATGTAAAATATAAAATCGACTAAAAAAAATTAGTCAAGAGAGTAAACATTTTAAGGCAAATATATAACTATAAAATCGACTAAAATATTTTAGGCAAGGCAGAATAAATCTTTTTAGGCATATGAAAAGATCATGAAAAGGACCGCTATTTATTATATTAACACAATTCCGTTAACATAGAGGACATTGCATAGGTCTTTTTCTCTTCCTCAAACTTTGTCTCACATCTGGTCCCTAGATAAGGACTCTTCTTCATACAACCTCGTTCTTTCACACAGCATCTTCTTTTCCAAACAGTTGCACCAATGATTCTGATGATGGACCATATTGTTTTCACATACATGGGTACGTACCTACGGAAAAACAACGACGATACAATGGGTACATCCCTACGGAAAAACAACGACGATACGAAAGTAGAGGATTCAACGGTTGTCCACATCTTTGTGACAAGAATAGGTGGAGGGAATGAATACGAGATCTGCGTTTATTTATAGGGACGTTCCTATGTATGTGAAAACAACATAGACCATCATCAGAATCACCGGTGCAAGAGAGGATCGAAACGGATTCAGATTGTTCACCAATCCCCGTACGCGTTACGGAATTCAGTCACTTCGCGGATTCTGTCTTCCAATCCGAAGAGAACTACCCGTAAAGACACATTACCTATATAAGTGCGCTACCGTCTGTGCACAGTGAATCGATGCCACATTGTTATTTTTGAAACATGACTAAAATGAAGAAGACAATGAATTGGGGTGTAGCGGCAGCGGCTACCAAAGTGAATGCATACCTACTTCCAGAAGAGGTCAATTTTAAATGGGATTTAATGGATTTTCTCACTTTTTCGCAAGAATTTGTTCTGGTAGCTGCACCTGCGCCACCTTCTCCTTCTGTGCCACAGTTTGTTGTTACGGGAATAAAATATTGACCTTAGGCACATCAATGGAAAAAGGTAATTTAATATGATGCACTTTCTCCTGCATAAAAATATATAATTTCATGTATACTTTGTATCGTTCGTAAGATTTCTTCTGGTGGTGTTTTTTTAAACCTCATGTATAATTGACCTATGGTAAAAAAAATATTTTTTTTATGGGTGAAAATGTTATGTATATTTAATTTAATTGTTTCTTTATTAATCTTAAATATTTTAATTCCATTCCATTGATATTGTAATGTAACATTGCTTACTGGATTCGAACTTGTTTGACTCGATCGACCTTTCTGTTTCATTGATATAAATAACTAGCAATCTAAACATTATACATAGTTGCTGTCCTTGTTTCAAAATCAGTGAAGGTTTTGGTAAACAACATTTTGCATTTACTTTTTTCAAAATTTTCAGAGCTTAGTCAAGGTCATACCATGGATTACGTTATAATAAGCATATATCAATTAGTAGCAAAATTATATTTTATTTCTAGAAAATGAACTTTTGTCCTTTAATCGGGTATTTGTTTTGTGTCCTAATTATTCGTATAATTGTTTTTTTTCTAAAGGTATTTAAGTTTGATTAAAATTCTCTAAACGTTAAGTTTTATAATGTTTTGACCAGTTTGGGTTGAATTTTAATTTCTTTAAAATTATTGAATTTAAATGATTATTTCCCCTGGAAATACAAAAGTGGTCTCACAGAATTCTTGGATAAAGACATTCATTTGAATTTATACAGAATTTAAAACTGGAATAATATATTCTGTGATTCAGCAAGAGACTGTTGACACATTAGCACTTCACTGACACCAATAGACGTCATCGCCTTCAATTTTGACATTCATCAGGACTCGAACTCTTTTTTCATTCAGGACATTTTATTATTAGAATTTCTATTTTTAATTCTTGGATTATTTCTTAATTTAGTTTCGTAAAATCTTAAGTTTGTTTTCTTCAATTTTAACTTTGTATTCTAGAGGAAAGAATATTCGTTAAATTTTACAAAGCTTGTTGTTTTCACTCTTTTCTGTTAGTTATTTCAAGAGCATGGACTCCTAAAACGAAAAGAAATTAATCATGAGAAGAAAGGAAATGGAAACAAAACGAAAATAAATGAAAAGAAAGTTGCTGCGTAACGGGGGCTCGAATGGCTTAGTGGTCTCAAGCGCTCTCTGTTACGGATCTCTGCCATCTCACCTCTGTCTGCGTGGGTTGGAGTCTAAGATTGTGGATATGTGAGAAAGTGGATATGTGAGAAAGCTTGCCAGTAGCTTCTCGTGGGTCGGTGGTTCTTTCCGCGGATTTCTCGGTTTTTTTCCTTCACCATTAATACAGGCCGCCATGTATAGCCTATCACGCGCTGAAAATGGCGTTAAGCCTCACAACACAACAAAAAGCTGCGTAACGCTTGCGATGAAGAAAGTCATAATAGTTTACGATAAGTAACCAGTTCTTCAATGCATCTTTTGCCCGATATTTTTTTCTCAGCTCATTTGTATCGGTATCCTTTGTAATTTGTAATTATCTTGCCTGTGCCCTACTACATTATACCGATTTATTGTCTACCTGCCATGCAAAAATGTAGTCTCTGATCAAGTATTTATTTGCCATACGAAATGTTCCTAAGAATATCTTTGTGAGACATACTTACTAAATAGGATAAGATTTTCATACGCTTAAAACTTATGAAAATTCTTTGAGTAAACTTTCATTGCGTCGTGACAGATACGCACACACACACACACACACACACACACACACACACACACACACACACATTCTACGGGTCGCATGCGATGTATGTTCAATAGAAGCGTCGTAGCACAGTAAAGAAATAAATGATTCACTATGCGTACAAATGATGCATCTAATGACAGACATAATATCTCCAGCCAGATGTATAACCTACATAAAGACCAACGTGCACTATGCAAAATATATATCTTCCAAAGAGATGCAGCCCTTCGTTTGTGTTTAGGTGTATCTTTCCTATGGTATCAGCAGAGGAAAAGATGTATGAGGTGGATTGGTCATTTTTTTAGAATATGTAATAAATAATTATGTAGCTAATTACAATATTTATCCAAGGTATATGGAATTTTTATTACAAAGAATTATAAATGTATAAAAAACGGAACAGAAAGTGCTATCTTGATTTCTTTAGTAGGAATCTGGAACGAATGTGCATATATATGAGACTTAATCACTAGCTTGTCAAGCAAATGTCTCGATTCAATTATGTGTGCTTAGTCGTGACGGCATATGGGCTGTTGTGTGCAGGCAAGGCAAAGGGTGCCGTTTGCTCGCGGACCTGGGTTTGAAACTCAGTAGAGTACGAATTAAATTTTCTAACCTGTATTATAGTATATATATATATATATATATATATATATATATATATATATATATATATATATATATATATATATATATATATATATATATATATATGTGTGTGTGTGTGTGTGTGTGTGTGTGTGTGTGTGTGTGTGTGTGAGTGAGCGAGTGTGTGTGTAAGTTGTCTGGGCCAGTGGGTTTAGAAGACAGAAGAATCGTGAAGATCAGTGAACAAACACTCAGGGTGTTTAGCAAAATGTTGGCGACTATTGGCTTAGGTTTTATATTGTTTATTATTTTGTTGGGGTTTTTTTGCATTTGTTTGTAAACATTTGGTGACCAGTAGTCCTTCATAAAATTCTGGCAACCTGTGGCCTTAGTTCTTTATTCAAATCGGGTAATTGTCGGCCTTAATAAGTGTTTCCTAAACTCCATACAAAATATGTCAAATAAATGAACTGGTTGAGAAGTAAATTTAAACAGTTATAGGATAAATATTTATAATCAAGATGCCATATTGTGCCAACAATGACATACATATCTAATAAAATAGCAATTCAAAACTGTTGATAAATCTTCTGAAAATCTTTTATATAATGTGTTTTGCTGAAAGAATGTTTTTCTAAAAATGCTTAAACGTTGAAATATGGATACAAATTACATAAATGGTCTCTGATATAAGCGTTCTGTACTAACTGAGAAAACAAGACTAATACACATACATAATTCTCAAACGCGTTAAGGGTGATAAGTTTTTGTTTGTTTGTTTTTTGCTCATATGAAATTTGAATTAAGGCGTAGGAAGGAGTGCTAGTTAAAATAAACAATAAAATCAAAAAGTAAAATAGACTAAGAGCACTCATAGCAGTGGAAGACAATGAAATACAAAATTATAACAGAAAAAAAAAAACAGAATAATGGGACATTATTTTTAAAAATAAAATAACATGGGGTGCACGTCTTTTAATTTGCACAAAAGGTATGAGATGGCCCAATAAGATTCGTTAGCTTTGATTCCGATCACTTGCTCTGTTGGTTCAAGCTTTAAATACTTCGACATTATGTCTATATTCAATGTGATTAATGTATATTTAGTTAATTAACTTCTCCACACTGTTGTCGATCTATGAACCCATTTCAATCTGTTGATTGTCCCAATTTCCAATGGTCACATATAACATGATGAGTATTTAGGTTACTTAATTTTATATCGGTTTTTGTTATAAATTCAGATGATAATTTCTCTCATTTTCATCTGATTTGTTGCAATTTTTTGTAAGTTTGTAAGTTCTTGTATGCCATAATTTGAGAGCACATGGCACATTCCTTGAAAACGTGTGAATGCGCCCAGATTGTACCTGAACCAAAAGACGCAACTCCAATTTTCAGTTTGATGTTTTGAAGAGTTATGTTCCCATGATAATAAATCAGTCTTAACAGCAGGCCTATTGCAAGTCTATTAACAGTATTAATTTTAAAATAACAGCACAAACATAAATAGTGGAATAATCTATCTACTTTACGAGGAAACCCGGTCATTTAAAACCGTCCATTCCGGAAAACGAGTTAACAAGACCACACCAAGATAACCGGACGGGCCAGCTATGTTTGGGTACTCAAGGTGACCAATACGCCTAGGTCCCCGGGAAGAACAGGACAAGATATAGGTTTTGTAGCTGATTATATCCAATTCTGCCAGAATTCATGCTTCCTCAGTTACTATTTTCAGTCCTAAAAAGGTAAGCTGAAGACGTATATCAGCCGTCTGTATGAAAACAAGTAAAATATAATTAATCATATTAATTGAACTGTTAGTTTGATACGGTCCCTATAGTTTACGGCATAATTTAATTCCATATTTTAACATGCGAAAAATACATATTATATTTTCATATGTGAAAAAAAAGATTTACCCTTATTCCATCACAAATGCAATTCACTGAAACATGCAGGTCATTACAAAACTTACCGTTCTCTCAAATCGCTGTTTTTTATGATCAGCCAATTTTCGCAATTTTAAACTGAGGTAAACTTAGGAAACATGGTGTGGGAGTGGTGTTGTGAACAGTGAGCTCAATATTGAACACTTCGATTTAGAAACACATTTGGAACGTCACAACATGACCATCTTCCTTTTGTGCATAAATATCAGACATATTTTATTTTTGCATCTTGTTAAATTGCCACGAATTTGTACCACCGGATTAAATGTTTTAGGTATTAACGTAGGAAAAGAAAATATATCCACCGCGAATAGGTGCCTAATGTAGGCAGTACTTTGAGAACATGTAGTATATGTACAAAAAGAGAAAATAAAAGTGCATGGAATATCAACCAAGAATTTAAACTATATGAGTTTGAGTGGAATTTTGCCGTATTTCACTGATACTTCAATAATGATACAACCATATTGAAGAATAAAATTATTATAGACTCTAATATATGCGAATAATTAATTCTTAGCTCTGGTAATCCTCAACGCATCTGTGAAGTAAACCAATCTCATAGCCTCCTCACAAAAATACAATTTACGGCAAAACTTCTTAAGCAATTTTAAAAGCAATATTGAACCAATGTATGACTACCAAGTATTCATTATCATCGTGTATTATGCAACCAGAAAAGATTAGTTACAAAGAGACGTGGCTGCATTAAAGTTACTACTATTACTAGTTTTGATACCGTTGAAGTCGGTCAAACTGTATATTACCAAGTCGAAATAAATTTATATGGATACTTGTTTATAAACTGCAATAGTCTCAGCAGTCAGGAAGGATAAATTACTATCAATTTAAGAAGAATATTGCTGCCACATTTACACTGACAACAATACACCAACTTTCAATCTTGTTTGGCAAATATAATCGGCGTTTGACACTAGTGACTCTTACCAATCTCATCAGCAGACTTGTACCAGCAGGATATTTGACTCCTAATAACAGTCACAATTCACAATCCTTTCGAACAGTACTGAGTGAATTTAATTATTAGTCTGGTCTGTGTTCGGGCTAATGTGTGTAGATGTATAACAATTCAAATAGTTTTATACCCCCATCATGCATGGCAACATATAAAAATGAAGTGTTCTTGTACATGGAGAGCCATTTATTATAATGGCGGCTACATATGAAATTGAAACATGAATAGATTAAACGTACAATAGCCAACCAATTTAGCCCGTTCTGATTAGCCAATAAAAACAAGTTCTGCTGTGTTGAATAAATTTGAAAATAAGATTATTAGAGCAGTAAATGTATCACTCTACATACCTGCAAACAACAAAAATGGCACAAGTGTAATCTACCAGTTTTCTGTTTTAGTTGCAATGAAATGTATTTACTTTTTGTTCTATGTCACTTCCATTCTACCGGACTGTAAATCCAACTCCAAAATTATTGCAATGATAAATATGACTTTCTGTGCAATTTAAGACTTTGAAGCAGCCGAATAGTATAAATGTAATATTCGTCTTTAATATTTATCAAAATTCGGAATTCCTCATTTAATTTTGGTTATTATTTGTCATCTTTACAACTGTTAATAATTCTTCTGTTAATAATAGCATCTATCACATGCATAGGGAACGTAGATAGAGATTGTTTCGCTCATAATTATACCAGTTTATTAACATTTTGGACTGGTTATCTAAGAGACGAATATTGTATTTGTACTAATAATGAAAACACTGAACATAACACTAGAAATGATCTTGTTTAAGATGTTATTGCAAGTAAGAATATTTTTTTCAAGCAAATAACAATGTATGAAAAGATAAGACACAATAATCGTTTCATGAAGAAATTACAAAATTTAATTTCACAAAAAGCGCAATTCTACAATCTAGGCAATCCAGATTTTCGATTCTTTATGAATATAGTTTAGTGTTTAAATACATAGCGGCAGAATAAAATGTCATATGGTGCAAATTTAATGTATTGCTAATGTAAGGAGAATGAAGAGCTGTACAAAGTCTTCCGGGAGATAAGACAATCAAAATTAAGTTAAACATGAAACACTATAATGGGTAAAGATGTAAGAATTTTGCAAAACTGTATCGAGCTCATAACATTACTATGTGAAAAATGTACAATTCTTAAATTATGTGATTCTAATTAAACAATTATATATATATATATATATATATATATATATATATATATATATATATATATATATATATATATATATATATATATATATATATATATATATATATATATATATATGAATATTTTCATGTTCAGGAATGCCTCTGTCTCACAGAGTTGAGGTTGTCTCAGCTGACATAATGCTTTTAACTGTCAATGGACAATGGCAGCGTATTGCTGCTGTCAATGGATAATTACATGGCATTTCCACTGTCAATGGAAAATTAGAGTGTATTTAAACTGTCAATGAACAATGACAGGGTATTTCAATTGTCAGTGGACAATGACATGGTATTTCAACTGTTAATGAACGAAGACAGTATTTCCACTGCTAATGGACAATGGCAGGGTATTTCCACTGTCAATGGACATTGGCAGGGTATGCAATCCTGTCTATATTTACCTTTCAGGAGAAGTTCAATATATATAGTTGCCGCCTAATCCAGTTATCTTCATATATGTATCTTGGACTTAATGTGTCACTTGCATCATGCAATTTACAATTCTTGTAACTATGTCAAATAATTGCCTCACTATCATATTAATCAGACTAATCGGTATATTTCCAATAAACGAGTTCAATAACCTTTATGAGGTATATGTTGTATTTAGATGTAGCACAAAAAAAAACAATTTTTTTTCTGCACGTTTCTGAAAAATGCATCTACAGGAAACTGCAATGCACATGAGCAAAAGAAGCATAAAAATCGGCACATGTTCAATTATCACAATGTATATTTAATACCCCCAACTACCGTTGCAATTTTTCACGTACCAGAAACATTTTGAATGTAAAGAAAGCAGAGAATGACGATTATAAGCTCAGAAAATGATACAAATTCTAAATTTTGCATTGTCTATCCACTAATCGCAAACAATGTCGAACTACCTGTGTAAATGTGCCCCATTTTCTACATGCAGACTGGTTTTTCTTTGGTAGTTCATATTCCATAGATAGCATGCTTGTAGCTCCCATTCAGAAGAAAGAATACAGACGAGCGTGATGAATCATTTTATTACAATGCTATATAAACGTGTTGTTATGCATTGCAGCTAGTATGTACCTTACACACGACTGAATAATATATGATCGCAAGAAAAAGATAAAAGCGAAGGTATAATGTGTATATATGCTTATTGTTTATACATAGATATATTTAATTATATAAATAATATTATAAACGTTTGTGTATGGAAACCTCTGTATGGTGATTGAATACGCAAGATCTGTGGAATCGAATGTAGCGAATCTCAAAATGATAAATCCATCTTTAAGGATTTGTAATTGTTCGACCACAATACAGATTGTTTTCATAGAGCGAATTTTATTAACCACACCGTCGTTTGCTAGTAATGCTTAGCAACCATTCGTAGTCCTCGTCTACAGTACTTTGAATACCATCACATCAGCTCTTTGTTTGTGTAGATATCCTTCTTTAACTTCTCTTTTCAGTAATACGATTTTATGCTCGTTTTCAAGAGATTTCAAGGTTCCTTCAAGATTGCCATGGAATTCTCTCTGCTCATAGTTGGATATAATGACAATTGTGCCACCTGAAAGAAGAAAACAGTAACATACAATACTTTCATTCACTGATCAATACAAGAACAAGAACAACAAAATGATGGGCTGTCTCTGGCTATTGTTTACAAATGTTGCTTTAAAACTTTAAGCATACACGTTTGTTTACGTGCTTGTTGTATAAAATTTATTTTAATTTTATACAGTATAAATGTACAACCATTGATAAATACAGCTTTGTCAGCGCATACATTTTTTGGAACATATTTTTTTTAATAAAGGGTGTCCAGTAGATTGTGTGCCTCAACCAAAATATATAATATCTTACCGGATGATTATGGTCAGATATGAAGTTAAGGAATTGACTCGGGAATGATAAAGATTAAGCGGGATCACCATCCAAAGGATAAAAAATGGGTTGCAGTCCCACTAAGTATCTAGGTATTTTTTAAACATTTTCCTACATACACCTGCGAGCAAAGACATATTGGAACGTGTTTATTATGAAGATTCCGGGCATATGTAAACCTGTATTCCCTGCCTGTGTTAGGCAAGAAAGGCAGTGAGAGGACAGTTCATCCTTTCTCCTAACAGAAAGAGGAGAATGCTGGAGGCATCAGTAATCAGGTTATATGTCTAAATTATTGTGGATATAGCACGGGCGCAAAGTTTTGCGTTCGACGATTGAAAAGAGCATTGCATCTTACTGTTGAGTTAGCGCCCACCATAAAGCTGAACCATTTCCAGTCTGTAAGGTAATGGAGCTGTCCTGCCGCCTGACGGATATCTTCCAGCTAGCTCTTGACGGCTGTGAGTGTTAGCCGCCACGAAGGAGCTCGACAAGGCGTCGACAGATTTTAACCCCAACCAAGCCATATATTCCTTGGCATGTGGAAATAATACCTGAAAGGATGGAATTCAGGACGAGGGACTTAAAGTTTCAAAGTCCAGCCCGCTAACTCATCTTCCACAAACACCTTCTTTGATTAATGTAATAAGCTGCCTTCTGATAGCACCGAGATAAAGTATGGAATGAAATAGAGCTACCATCCGTCCTCAAACGCTTACGCAATGCTACTACAGCATTTCAAAAGATCGCTTTCTAAGCATAAATGATATCTGCCTGCTTGTAGAGGAGTACCGATTTAAAGTTGTACAATCTCATTAAACTGAAAGCTAAGGCCGAGATGCGGCATATTTTAATCAGATAACTTCTGTTCGCAGATAATACAGCCTATCTTCCACGCATAAATCAGGTTTCAGAACAATATAGACTGTCCCCACCCATGCTCAATGTTCCACTCATCACCAACATAATAAGTACAGTTGTCATAGAACTAGGCGTTGCACACCGATTACCATCGATAGCCTGGAGGTAGACAGCAAAGCTCTGCTTTCTAGGATATGTAATGACTGACGATCTCTCGCTTGGAGAGATTAATGGTGGCCAGTACCTTCAGCAGACCTAGTAAACTTTCGAGGAACGGACAGATGTTCCAAAAGACTCAGAGACTCATTTACTAGGCCCGTGTTCCCAGTATCCTGCTGTCGCAGTAAGATATGGACTATATACAGCAGCCAAGAAAAGATACTCAACACCTACACACACACACACACACACACACACACACACACACACACACTTAAGCCAAGCAATTGACACTAGCTGTTACAATAGAACACCAATAATGATTTAAGAAATGTTTAATACTTAATTTCTTATTGTGGAATCCATCGAACTTCCACGTACCTGATTTAACTATTCTTGTCATCTCCCGTACGGCTTTACTACAAAAGTACCCTGCAACACCGCTTGCGGTGACTACGTCATATATTCCTTAAAAAGAATTGTAATCCAATTAAAAAGGTGTTTACTGGAAAAGTCTTGCCTTTTAGAAGCAACATGTATGCAGTTTGTAGTATCTTTTTTCGAATGATTTTTTAAATTCCTTATTTATTTATTTATTTATTTATTTATTTATTTATTTATTTATTTATTTATTTTTTGTTCCATGACGGTTCACAACAAGGTACAGTTTCATTATGTGCCAAATAAAACTTCACAATAAGGTATGTTCGCAACATAGTCATGCCATTTTGCAACTTGACCTAATGTTGAAGCAATTTCGCCACTTTTAGCGCACTCAAACAATTATCCTGGTCCATAATTGAAGCACTATTGGCGTGTTTTGTGCGAAAATAGTTCAGGTGTTGGAAGTGGACTAATTTCCCAGTGGGAGATTATTGTGCAAGAAATAATGGGTCTTGTTTCTGAACGTGTCTCGACAAAATATCCAAATGAAGTTAATAACACAAGATAGCTTTCAAATCAAATCAAACATTTCATTTATAAATAAAGTTACTCCGTATTTCATCACATGCTATAGATTGATAGATATATTAAAGTTTTCAAAAAGTTACACTTAGAAACTTTTACTCATAACTTTGTTTCAATATCATATAATTAAATTGATAAATGGGCGGATCACTGCTTCGTCACACAATCAAAGCTCTTTACAAGTTGTCTTCGTGACTAAAATTGAATATGGCTGCTACGGTAAAACATCTTAAAGGAGAAACTTTAAGGATGATCCCATGATACTGTAAAACATCAATATTATTTTATTTAACAAGAAAACGTAAAGATGATTCCATGATACTGTTAAACATCTACTTTATTTAACGATAATCTCACTCCCTGGGAAGCCGAATATAATCACTTTATTAGTTTTGTTATTGGTACAACATCGTTGGCAGATGGCGGTGTAACAAAGATATATGAGACTGTGTACTAAGCTTTTCTTCTTTGTTTTAAGTTTTGTATCTTTTTTTATTTCCTCATCGAACAATATCTATAAGTGATTAATTGATCGTGGCTTTTTCGTTTAGTCTTTGCTTTGTAGATGTAAATTGTACCTTTCCCTGAAGAATTTTATAAAAGGGTATCAATTACTAACTCTTGTTCTCATACAGGTTTGATGAACACACTATTGGATGACTAACTGTCAATTTAAGAAATGTCAATGACAGTTAACATTGTCCTAATTAATGAAAATTGTTTTCAAAATGTATTGCCAACTTATTGTTCAATCTTGTAAAACAAAACATGGGGATTACCGTCATTTATGTCTAAATCCTTGTCTGTCATAGCGGTGTTGATGTATGTTTCGTACACATTTTTTTCTTTTGCTTTCGCGAGCATGCTCTCTGCTGGTTCCAGTCCGTCAATGTGTTGGAACCCCTTCTTCTTCAACTTCACATAAAAAAGAATTATATATATATATATATATATATATATATATATATATATATATATATATATATATATATATATATATATATATATATATATATACCTCCACTCTGAGCTTAAATCACGCTACTTTGCAACATCTGATCAGCACGAAATGAGCTGCTTTAATTGTAATGTTTTTCCTACAGAGTGATGACAAAACATTTACCACATTTCGAAGCTGGAAATCATTCTGTTATTGCTGTCAGCATTATATATATATATATATATATATATATATATATATATATATATATATATATATATATATATATATATATATATATATATATATATATATAGATAGATAGATAGATAGATAGATAGATAGATAGATAGATAGATAGATAGATAGATAGATAGATAGATAGATAGATAGATAGATAGATAGATAGATAGATATATAAATAGATAGATAGATATAGACATAAAGAATGTAGATGTATAAAGACAATCATTCTTAACCAGACGGTACCGTGCTGAAACATACTATACTATTATCACATTTAAACATTTTACAGCTGCAAACAGTAGACATGATGATAAATCATCAAAAAGTGACGACATGAAAAAAATTGAATTTCATTTCCAACACAAATGGTGGAGCGAATCTCCATTGTGATCAGTTCAACAGTGTTAAATGATGTGATATAATTATTTAATGAGTACAAGAAAACTGTAATAATCTCAATATGAACAGTAATGTATCATTTGTCGAAGTTTAGATTCGATTAAATTGTAATTAAAACAAGTTACAGTTGAAGATTTATGACAATGCATATTTTGATTTCCCTGTTTCAAAGTAACAAGGATGCAATACAGTAGAACTAGGAAGATTGTGATTTGCATTAATCAAGATAAGCAGTATCAATTAGATTATCAATATGCATAAGGAATAAATTTATTTAAAATTAAACATCCCATTCCCACAAAATAAAATCAAAGACAAACATGTAAATATATAATCAGCATAGTCCACGTCACAGCAAGAAGATCGCATTAATTTCACCCAGTCAATATACGATAAGCCAACATTAACATAGATATAATATTTGTAAAGCAATGTTTAACGTAACACGTTGTAATTAAGTATGTGAAGAAAGCAATTTTCAAGCACATGTGGGAAAGGCAAAAGTTGACGTAAACCTGGATTTATTTTTACGTTTGAAAGAATAATTTATATATATTTATGAGAATAAAGGTAGCTAGCTTGATGTTCTCTTATTTGATGTATTCGTCAAGTTATCTGATTTCAGGACATTTGCTCTTAAAGGGCAGAACCTAACTACTGATAAGCGATTAAACAGTGGATCTGCGATGCGATATATAGCGCTGTATTAATCTTTATATGAGACTTATTTCGTACAAAAAGGCATTCTTCGTAGTAAACACCAGTCTATTTAGTTATATTGAGATAATGACTTGAATTAATTTAAGTATTTGCTGGAATTACACAGCTAGAACTATCCATATTAACTAGAATAATAGCTGTAACGGAATAACTATGAATTCATTTCAAGAGCATTTGGATTTATAGTTGTAACGGTATTACTGTGAATTCATTTCAAGAGTTTGAGATTATATAATGTAGCTTCTGTACTGTTCATATATCAATACACTATATAAGGTCATTGGGAATAATTTAGGAACGTATTCGGATAACTCGATAGTTTTTCAATTGATACAACATCTAGGACTCTATGATTTCATTCACTATATTGTAAGTTATTTTTACTTTTTCTCTTAGAATTGTAGGGAAATTATTTATATTTTGAATATTGATACCTTGTTGTCTTCCATTGCTTTTATGTTACTTTTTTTAAGACGATAATGTCACAAAAAGAAACAGTGTGAATCGTATTGGGATGTGAATATTTCAGAGACATTGGTATTGTCTGTCAAATTTAAATTTCACTTTCGTTTGAAATGTCCTTAATCTCTGGTATTTGACTTTCATATCTTTGGAAAATTTGTAGTACGACCAACAAACTTTCACCATGTTTCATATCCAAACAGGAAAGGGCACGAGTCCTTAGAAACGGACGAGTTGCTTGAGCTCACCAATCACTGTGATGATTTTGAGGCAAAGACTGCTTTAGCGACGGAAGCGATAAATAATATTTTGTTAGACCATCTGATGAAAAGGGATATTTTTAATAAAATGATTTGCATTTTACTCTTAAGTCTCCATCAGGTTTGCATTTGATTATTTTACCTATATGTAATTAAATTGCTTGTGTTTTAGTGTTACAATTCATTTTTAGTTTTGTTTTTGTTTCATTACATTTTCTTGTAATGATTATTTTCATGGTATTCGATATTTTTTTAAAGTAAACTCGATATTCGATATTTTAAAAGTAAATTCTATTTTAATTAGAGCGTAAAATCTATTGCAGAAGCATTATGTTTAGCTCACTCAGATTCATCGTGCAGTTTGTAAACATCGATTGATAACGACTGGTAATTTCCAAGGTCATATCAGCCCACGTCTCACACATGTGTAAAAATATCTTTGAGATCTAAAATCGTGTTAAAAACTAACGTTTTTAGTGATTTTGAGTTAGTTGAAAAAATTACCTTCAGATGTTCAGAGATATTTTCTGTTGTTGCCATAATTTGAGTTGTTTGTTATTTAAGAATAATTTATATTCTCTGGAAAAAAAATGCTTCTTCATAAAGGTTTTGATGGAGACATTCAGTGGAAATTATTTGAAAATCTAAAGCTGGAATATTATTCTTGATTCACAAATTGAATGTGGAACTTCCGACACATCATTAATTTATTTCATCTGACGTCATCGTCCGTCATCTTTGAACTTCGCTGTGATTCAAACTTGGATTCATTTAGGACATTTTAGTTATAGATCTTATATTTTTCAAATTCCAAGATTAATTGTTGGATTATATTCACAAACTGTAAGTTCTTTTTATATTTTATTGTGTTTTCTAGGAAAAAAATATTTTTCTTAAACTTTACAACGCTTGTTGGCTTCACTCTTTTCTCTGTTATTTTGAACGATCCGAGATTTGTAACAAGTCTTTATCTGCTTCAGTCCGAAAAAGTAAGGAAATTACAGATAAAGAATACGCAGATGGAAGATAAGAAAGTTTCAGCTTTTGCAGATAACTATGCAAATGTAAAGATAATGAAGAAGAATGCAAATGAAAATACAAATGTACATAGCAAATGATGAAAATGTCAAACGCTATAAGTAATGCAAACGGAAAAGGAATAGAGAAATGCAATTTCAATTAAAGGAATTACAACTGGCAAGTAGAGCACACTCTTCCCCTGTAGAGGAGATTACGTTCTGATATTAATAAAATATTATGTTGGTTCCTCCTTGAAAAGAAAAGAAGCTAGATAAATGTTTCCCTCATTCGGAGAAAATTTCTGGAAATCTGAACTGGCTAAGACGGATTTGGACATTTTTTATTGCACAGTGGATTTGTTGGCAAAGCTCGTGAATTACAAACTTAACTGTTAGTCGAATAAAGTGACAATTATCTTAAAGAGTTGAATTGCATGCTGAAGTCTGTCGTAAAAGGTTTAGAAACTATAGACATGAAACTAGTCATTCTCGTGATGAATTTGCCTGGGAAGAAGAACATCTATTCAATAAGATGTTTTTTTTAGCCAAGAAGGTTGATGTGATTATAAAATCCTGAGACATATAATATTTTAGAGTTCAAGAAATGCGTCCGTAGTTACACTGCTACATACCTTCATTATAAACAGGTTCAATCTTTAGAGAATGTTTTGTTTGTTTGTTTGTTGTTTGTTGTTGGGCTTAACGCCATTTTTCAGCACACGATAGGCTATTCATGGCGGCCAGTATTAATGGTGGAGGAAGAAACCGGGAAATCACCGGAAAGAACCACCGACCCACGAGAAGCTACTGGCAAGCTTTCTCACATATCTACATTAGCCGAATCCTAGACTCGAACACACGCAAACAGAGGTGAGATGGCAGTGATCCGTAACGGACAGCGCTTTAGACCACTCAGCCACTCGGGGCCCCGAATGTAGAGAATGTAGCAGTACAGTAGATGATTCGTGCTTGACTAGCAAAGTTTCTTTGCTCATCAAGTCTTTCCCTCAGCAGGTTTTTGAAACAACAATAAAAATTTCAGTTTTCCAAGAGTAGAAACAAACAGCAAACTGGTATTTTCCAAGAGTAGAAACAAACAGCAAACTGGTACAACTATTAGGACAATGCTTCTGACAAGACTGACAAAAATCCATTATCTCAACTTACGTGCACTTATTGCAGGAAGAAAGAGCGCATTAGTTCTGATTGTAACAAGTTGAAATTGTGCCGACAGAACAAACGTAGATCTGCTCCTAAGACACTTGTTAATAAGAAGTCACATTCACGGTCATGTATTGAAATAGTACATTTTTCTGAATAGCAAACCGTCAGTCTGAGGTTACAATGACGAATTATGAACCTTTCGTGACGAAAGGTTCTATATCCCTTATTGGTGATTATGCCCATCATATCCTTGTTAAGATATGAAGCTACACGGGATCTTCTCATAGTATTTTATTATCAAGTTTCTCTGAGGATTTATCTAGTTAATTTGTTCTTATTAGGAAGTGGATTGCTAATTTAATAATATTCTTCTCCATTGTGTTCAGTTGTCATCAGATAGTTGCATAACCTCTGATTACAGGAACGGAGTATTTTGTGCCCCTTGAAGGTCTTCATTTGTTGCTAGGTTATAACAGAGCTGTAGACACGATTGTGGTTAATCCACTTGTCACTGAAACTCCTTAAATGGATCAAAAGGTTGATCCCATTAAAATTGAAATCCATGGCTTATAAATACAGATTTAAAGTTACTAAACTTAAAGCAAAGAAAGGTCGTAATAATGATGTTGAACAAGACGTTTTCCTTTAGCTGATACTTTTATTGGTCAGTCATTAAGTGGGGTCAGTTTTGCTCTGTACATAAATCAGTCAAGATATGTTGATCACAGTGATACGCTTTTATTATTTATTCTCATAATTCTACTCAGAGTGGTGAAAAGACTATCACTAGTTTTTTAACAGGAGCAAAATACCGGGATCTATGTGTTTCAATGGGCTATTAGCGGAAATGATGCCAGAAAAATATCAACTTGTTATGTTGTAAACAATGAGGATCTTATGAGGACACGGAAACCACGTGAGGTATCCTGTGGTGATGAGTGATTTGTAAGCTATCAAATTATTGTTCATAAGTCACATCGACAAACGATTCTTAGTCTAACCCATGAAATTCCGTTGTCTGGTAGTTTAGGAGTCAGACATATTTGTCGCAAGCTCTTTAATCATTTTTTGGGGTGAATTATATACAGTGATATTTTTAAATGCTTTATATCCTGTCACACTTGTCCAACGACAATAAAATGTAAGTAAAACGAAACAAGCACGAAAGCTCTGTCATATATGTTACAAAGTTTTCAAGTATAATCTGATGTCGTTATTATCTACTCTCAATACATTTTTGTCCAAAATTTAACATACATGCATTGGGAAACTCCACTTCTTACAACAGCGAATACATTTGCTAGCAAGACTCCTATATATGGTGTAAATATTCATCATTTGAACTTGAAAACGGATCAGCCTATATGATCTTTCATAGCCTATATGATCTTTCATAGCCTATATGATCTTTCATAGCCTATATGATCTTTCATAGCCTACATCATATTTCATAACTTATATAATCTTTCATCATCTATATGAACTATCATAATCTACATGATCTTTCATAATCTAAATGATCTTTCATAAACTATATGATCTTTCATAACCTATATTATCCATCATAGCAAACTTGAGGATCTTGTTTGAGTGTTCTTAGGCGATGCTGAAATTTGAATTTTGCTCACAGTATGTATCAAATTCAATACAATAATTGCTTTATTCAGCAGAGTTAATAACATGAAAGTTTACGTGCAACTAACTGTACCCAGTGGCAAAAGTCACATGGAGTCTGTCAAGCAATTACGAAATTTTATTTTAAATATTGACCTCAATTTTGCAATTGATAATTTTGAACTGACGTCATCACTGGCATTCAACCAATGAAATATCACTATCTTGCACACTCGAGTAGGTAATTGACTCTTCTTTATCCTTTTAGACCTTTGCCTCTGACAGCGAAGAAAATCCTTCTGGCCTGCTTTTTTTGCTTCAAAACTTAATGTTTATAGCTAGTAACATATTCAGATATATTCTCTAGAATTTCCCATATTCATTTTGAGAAATCATGTGACGATGAAACTAAAATCCTTCAAAGCAAAATGAAGGATACCACATGAGTAAACAAAACGTTTTCACTTACCGGATACTGGTGTCAAGCCTACTGTAGCCATTATGTAAAAATCTATCAATACAAAACGTCTGTGGTTTTTGCACGGAAAATTGAGTGAGAATGTAAAAGTGGTGTGCTGCAATGGTTGGTATCTTGAAACTAGCAATGTAAGACTTTTGACAATAAAGTGTCGAGAAATTCAGTTAACCAATGATTGTTATAGGCATAACTATATTGTAAATAAATTACATTGTGAAAGATAGTTTTATTATGGGTGTGAACGAAATAGAATTTAATGTTGCCTTAAAGAAATGCATTGAAAATCAAGTTTTTGGGCTAACTATGCATTGATCAAAAACTTTCTCCAAAGTCTTCACGAAATTGGCTCTAAGGTTTGTTCGAAGGCGTTGAAAACGTGAAAACGACTTATATTATATTTAAAACTTCTTGTGGACATCTTCCAAAAAACTGACACTAATGACTAATAAAAGACACACACAGTTATATATATATATATATATATATATATATATATATATATATATATATATATATATATATATATATATATAATTTCTGTCGGAGACAGATGTCACCTCTATTCCACATTGTCCGGATCCTGCTCCGATGTCCAATATTTTTAGACGAATTTTCTCATCGTCACTCCCGTGGACCTCTTCTAGTGTATCAGCAACTATTTTGGGACATCCCCATATTTCGCTGGACATCATCTGTTCAATGAATAGCGATGAGGCAATACTCAGGAAATAAAATACATCTTTTTAGTGATTTCTAAGTACTAAAAGTGTTCGAGAGGACTTTTCGTTACTAACATGAAGCAAAGAAAAGACTTGATTTTAATTTACAAATATCTTAATTAGGCAACCATCCAAATTGAAAGGACTATTTAATGATACAACTATTCAGGCATGCAAAACGTTTCTTCTCTGTATCTTATCAAAAATATATCTTAATTGAAAGGTTTATGAATAGACCCGACGATGAAGATGATGGATGAGGAACAGAGAGACTAAGGGCCAAGGCCCATGTTGCTAAAACCATAGAAATAGTTACCTTACTGCTTTTGAAAATAGCAGTAAGGTAAACACTTCTTTTTAACAGCGATTAAAATGTGTCTTTCCTGAAATCGTTAAATCTTCGACTTAATAATATTGGAAAATGATTAGACATATAGTACATTCTACTAAGGAAGTGATAAACATACGTGTGAGTTGAATTCCTTTTTTTAACTCTGTTTCACTTTGGACAACAAAATGATAAACAGTTGCTGTAACTGAAGTTAGAAACCAACTTGGTGTTCTTTACGTCAATGTACAGTAATAAGAAATTATAAAAGCAATAACTAGTCTTGGTAGATAATATAGCTGGTCGTCTTGATTTTTAAGTAAGGAAAAAATGCTATATCGTCTAATTCTAGACCAATTTCATCAGTGAGCAGTGTGTCCGAGGCTTTGTAGAATTATTTTCAAACTGTATAAGATTGTTGCAGTATTAAAAGATAATGAGTCGTTAATGTCTCGGCGATCTTTCCATTTGATACGTATTGTAGGTGTCTTGGTACATGCCTAGTGTTTGAGATATGTGTATTGTAGGTGTCTTAGTATGGTACATACCTAGTGCTTGATGAATGTGTATTGTTGTATTGTATGTGTCTTGCTAATGTACATGCCCAGTGTTTGAGATCTGTGTATTGTAGGTGTCTTGCAATGGTACATGCCTAGTGTTTGAGATCTGTTTATTGTAGGTGTCTTGAAATGGTACATGCCCATTGTTTGAGATATGTGTATTGTAGGTGTCTTAATATGGTACATGCCTAGTGGTTGAGGGCTGTGTTTTGTAGGTGTATTGAAACGTTATATGCTTTGCGTTTAAGGGCTGTGTATTGTAAGTGTCTTAGTATGGTAGATGCCAAGTGTTTGAGGGCTGTATATTGTAGGTGTTTTAGAATGGTACATGCCTAGTGTTTGAGGGCTGTGTATTGTAGGTGTCTTAGTAAGGTAGATGCCAAGTGTTTGATGGCTGTGTATTGTAGGTGTCTTAGTATGGTACATGCCTATTGTTTGAGGGCTGTGTATGGCAGGTGTCTTGTGTTTAAGGGCTGTGTATTGTAAGTGTCTTAGTAAGGTAGATGCCAAGTGTTTGATGGCTGTGTGTTGTAAATGTCTTAGTATGGAACAAACCATGCCTATTATTTGAGGGCTGTGTATTGTATGTGTCTTGGTATGTGATATGCTTTGTGTTTAAGGGCTGTGTATTGTAGGTGTCTTAGTATGGTAGATGCCTAGTGTTTGAGGGTTGTGTATTGTATGTGTATTGGAATGTTGTATGCTTTTCTTAAGGGCTTTGTATTGTAAGTGTCTTAGTATGGTACATGCCTAGTGTTTAAGAGCTGTGTATTGTAGATGTCTTAATATGGTACATGCCTAGTGTTTAAGGGCTGTGTATTGTAGATGTCTTAATATGGTACATGCCTAGTGTTTAAGGGCTGTGTATTGTAGATGTCTTAATATGGTACATGCCTAGTGTTTGAGGGCTGTGTATTGTAAATGTCTTAGTATGGTACGTGCCTAGTTTTTGATGGTTTCCAACATTACCTTTGTACTTTCCACCTCTTGGACATTACTAATACAAATATTCACTATATCAGTGAATAAAGAAAAATAACAACATATATTATTATGGCTTTTAAAGCTATTACCACTCCTTTTACTAATTCTGTCTAATAGTTTACAATTGTACCTCGTCGTATCCGACCCCTGCCCATTCGTTATATATATCTATGACTTCATCACATGTGATATCTTGTTTGCAATACCGTTTCTGCCATTCAGTTATGTCATCGAACTTTCTCTGTAGTTTGTCCTCCATTTCGGTGCAGACTGTGTTCGTTAAACAGTTATGATACCTGACAAGGTAAAGTAGGTACTTTAACATTTATTCATTTCCTTTTCTTGTTTTAGGGAAATAGAACTTTCATAACTTTAAAATTCACACATTAATATATAACTATATATCACTTATTTTAAGAAAACAAACTGTAACATCTAAATTTTGAGAGTTCTTTTTTAGTTTGCAGCATCAATTTTGATCTGCTGGAGATAATTACAACATATTTTGTGAAGGTAACCGATATATATATATATATATATATATATATATATATATATATATATATATATATATATATATATATATATATATATATGTTACTATTTTATCTATTTTAATGTTTTCTGTAAATATATATTCAACCTCTTTTAAATTGTTTTTAGAGTCAGAAATTGCATATAGCAATATTTCGTCCATTAGACACACACACACACACACACAAACACACACATATATATATATATATATATATATATATATATATATATATATTTATATATTTATATATATATATATATATATATATATATATATATATATATATGGCGAGACCTAGTACAGCATATATTTCTAGTTTACATTTAAATCAATATTTGTTAATGAGAAAATAATAAGTAAACAAAGATCCATAAAAATTATTGACTTCTCCATATATAATGGATTAAACAATTCGAAATTACAATATAACAGCTGGAGGTGATACAATATCTGGCTGTTTGAAGCTTATATTTTAATAAGGACGTAAAGAACTAATAATATATTTTACATTTCTGGTAATATTTTGTTACGATGATATTATCTTTAGAGTCAAAGCAACGGAAAGTCAATGATTACCTAAACTTTCTTGGTTTAGCTCAGCGGTGGTAAAGTGAAAAATGAAAGCAATGTTATGAACTGAAAAGAATGTACTTAGATGGAACTATACAGTAGTGCGAAAACTTTGAAAAATCAGTCATATTTCGTGGAAATTGGAACATGTGGAATGCACTTGCAAGGGAGCTAAGTCCTGAGAGCGTATCGAATACAGGAACATTTTGTTACATGTGTGCATTCATTTGTCAGATTCACATTAAATGCATTTGTACTGATAATAGTCATTTGTTGTTGATTAAAGAATGTTATTGAAACGTAAAGTAATGAAAACATCAAAATCAGTGGATAAAGCTTGATTGATATCACTCTAAAAATATTGAGGTCCACATATGAATACTTCATATGTGTACTATTGTCAAGGATGACATTTTTATTTGGCAACAATCTTTTCTCTATAATACAATTTAGCATGCTTATCGATAGCTTGCCCTTAATTCAATATTATAAAAGGAATCAATCTTTGAAGTTTAAAATCTGAAGTAAAATAGTATTTACTCGGAGGTGCGTGTAATATGCACCAACTTCTCCCCGTCTGGCCAATAAATTCCTCCATTATTACCTCCAAACTCACCCTCATGGGAACTGGGGTCCACACTTTCTTGAGAACTGGGATCCACACCTTCTAGGGAACTGGGGTCCACACCTTCTAGGGAACTGGGGTAGAATTGAACAGGGCTCATCCATATCTCTGGGACTCAGCACCGATACAACAGTGTTAGTGGGCATATATACATTTATTTTCTGATGCATGATTGCAAGAGTTGTTCGGGAATATTCGCTTATTAACTAATTTCAGCTGCCTACTATCCAGACAGAATATATTCACCCAAATACACAAAGTTACGAAACATACACCGCCATGACATCTCTATAGAATAACTCGATTTGGTCTCATTCATATCGTCTCATCATTCGTTAAAAACGAAACAAGATTCTATACACTTAAGCGCATATTTAATATGTTTTCTTTTTTTAAAATCATTGCAAAATATATAGGCTCGTAAAAAATCAACAGACATGAATGAGGTACTAACAGTACTGGAACAACCCTCTGTGGTAAGCTTTCTAACATTGATGGTAATGTTTCCAGGGGGGGTTAACCCTTTTTTTTTCCCTCAAAAAGGAAAATTTTTCCCTTAAATTTCCCCCAAACCCCCCCCCCGTTTTTTTACAAAAAAAAAAACGGGTTTTTACTACCTCCCTTCCCTTTTTTTCCCCCATAACCCGTAAAAGGTAAGACCAAACCCAAAAAAAGGGTTTCAAAATCCTTTTAAACCGATTACAATTTTTTAAAACCCAATTTTTAAAATTTTTGGGGAAAAAAGGGGTTAAAAAAAACGGTGTTTTAAAAAATTAACCCCTTTTTGAAATTTCTTTTGGGGAAATTTTGCAAAAATAAAAGTTTATTTTTAATTTCTTTAAAAAGATTTTGTTTAAAAGGGATTTAAAAAAATTTTTCCTTAATTAGAATAATTTTTAAGAAAATAAAGGCGGGGTAAACGTTTTCCCTTTCTTTTTGAGGAAAATTTTTTTTGATAAAAAAGTCCTTTTACTGGGTCCGTGTTAATTTTATATTTAAATTTTGGGAAAAGGGGGGGGTGGGAAAAATTTAATTTGGTTTGAATTTTAACATTGCGGAAAAATTTTTAATTTTATCAGATTTTGGGAAATTTTTTAAATTTTTGTTATTAAAAAAACCGGGGGGGTTTTTTAAATTAATTTTAAAAGTTTATTTTAAATCCTCATTGATATTTTTTCCTTTTTTGTGTATTTGTCAAACCCCAAAATTTTCAACTTAATTTATAATTTAAAAAAAAAAATTTCCCTTTAAAGATAAATTTAATAACTTTACATTTACAATACCAAGGGGAAATTTTTTAAACCCCCTTTTAAAATTCCGGGTTTTTATAAAAATAAAACCATTTTTAATCGTTTTTTGGGTTTTAATAAATTTTTGGAAATTCCTGATTAAAAAATAAGGTACCTTACATAAATTAAAAAAATTTTTTAAAAATTGAGGAACCTTTCTTTTTTTTTTTTTATATTATTACAACCAAAACATTTTTTATAAATTTTTTTGTGGTATTTTATTTTTTTAAAAACAAAATTTTTATTTGGTGTAGGGGCTCATAACAAAAAAACAAAAGATTGGGGTTTTTAACAGCCTTTGTAAAATTTAACAAAAATAATTTATTTTCCCAGAAAACAAAACATAAAGAAAATAGGACGTACGGCTTGTGAAAAAAATCAAAAAATTAATCCTAGAATTGAAAAATATAAGTCATATCGCTAAAAAGTTCTAGTTGAATCCAGGTTGGAATCTCGATGAAGTTCCAATATGAAAGGCTATGACGTCAGATGAAGTTGTTTTGCTAATGGCAACAATTCCTTGATGAATTTGGTGGATCAAGAATAATATTCATGCTTTAGAATTCCAAATAATTTCCACTGAATGTCTTCGTCCACAAATTTGATGAAGAATCACTTATTTTCCATAGAATATAAATTATTTTGAAATAAAAAATAGCTCTGTATTGGCAATAAGAGAAAATACCTCTGAGCTCCTAAAGGTAATTTTTACGACTAAATAAATTTAATACCAATTGGCTGTTTAAAGCCTTATTTTAGATCACGTGGTATTTCACGTGACAGGCTACATGATTTTCAACTTAACCGTCGCAATAAAAAAAATGAAATTTGTCACGTAGCAAAAACAGTCCTATCTAAAACATCAGACTCTCACACTAGAAATTAAAAATTAAAATAAAATCAACTGTTTATACATTGGTAACACGTGGGCCGAAAAATAACTCTGGAAACAGCAAATCATTTCCACTTAGTATTTACGAGTTTGCTAAACAAGGTTGGCTAAAATAATGCTAATGTAATGCTTTTTACGTTCTAAACAAACAGAATTTACTGGGAAAATATAGAACCTCGTGAAAATAATCATTACTATAAAATGTAATGAAACACAAATAAATAAATACAAAATTTAAAACAAACACACAGGCAATTTAATTACATATTCGTAACAAGATCTCTCCGCCTATATACATCTATGACATCTTCTCTTTGTCACAATTTTAAACAATCTACTTTGAACTGTAATATAACACCCTTTCTTACGTCTGGAAATGTCATTAAATTTTAATTTAAAAAGTACTACATGTTGTTGTGTGATGCCTGCATGTAGCTGCTGATATAAATTCAGACTATTAGTTTATCGTTTTATTTCATTAGATGAATGGGATATCGTTTTGGACAAAATTACTCTCTTGTATTAGTTAACACCCTTTCCAAACAAGAACATTTGGAAATGCTGTGTTTCAGTCTGGACGCTGTTCTTGAATCACATCGTTGTCATAATATCTTAGGTGTTTCGCTCAAATACACTATACAATAAACTTATCGCTTCAATGCATTGATACCTTCGATTAAAAGACAAAATCACTTATTTCAAAGTATTAAAATGTTAAATAGAGAGTGAATCGGCTAATTCTGTTTATGATCCATTAGACATTTTCATATACATATTGCTAGTATACTCACCAATTGCATCTACCGCCTGCTTTATATGTTCAAGTGTCGTTCAATATGTATCTTGTATATATGCACAACTGTTTCTTATGAGCACTTGGTACAGGGAATCTCCAATATCTTGTCAGCATACAATTTACTTCTTAGGAAGGTATTCATCATTTACAAAAAAAGTAACCAATATAATCATAGTCATGGACCAAAATTACTTATAGTAATGAACCAACATAGGCAAACACGAAATTGCATACAATGACGAGACAATATAGTATTTCACGCACTCGCACTGATATGCAAACAGATGTCCTAATAAAAGGTATTATTGGACAACGTTTTTTCCATGTTGAATACATTGTAAGTTTCTATCCTGACCGTACCGGTCCGGAGGAATAGTGCTTTGAGCATCCGCGTCGGATGTGGGAGGTCGATATTGGAGATTCCCTGTAACTTGTCACACTGCAGAACCCGGGCCAAGTCATACCAAAAACTTTAAACATGATACTAACAGATGCCTCGCTTGGCGCTCAGTATTAGGAGGTTAGGGTCAAGACTGGTCATCCTGGTGTCAGGATAATATGACTAGGTGGGACATCATGCCACATGTCTGAGACATGATGCCCCAGTGCTAGACACCACTATAACTTGTCACACTGCAGAAATTGTAGTGATATGACTGACAAATTGTTAAAGCTATGTTAAAAATCTAAATCACACACACGCATTCTCTCTCTCTCTCTCTCTCTCTCTCTCTCTCTCTCTCTCTCTCTCTCTCTCTCTCTCTCTCTCTCTCTCTCTCTCTCTCTCTCTCTCTCTCTCTCTCTCTCTCTCTCCTGACCGCTTCAAAAGTTATTTTATTCAGACATGTATTCACACTGAACATATTGTACAATATAACAAGACTACATCAAAAAAGGGGATAAACAGTCTTTCGAGATAGATAAAGTAAATGTCTAGTATCTCAACAGTCAGTTGAGAACTAGATAATAATAATAATAATAATAATAATAATAATAATAATAATAATAATAATAATAATAATAATAATAATAATAATAATAATAATAATGATAATAATAATGATAATGATAATAATAACAATAATTTCATGAATTAATAATTTTAATGAATCATTTAGTTGATATGATTATTAGCCATGCATTCATGTGTATCAGTATGTCAGTATGTCTGTTTGTCTGTTTGTCTGTCTCTGCATATATATATCCATATATTGCTTACATGGAAACTTTGACTTGTTCTTGCAGCTGAATATGTATAAGTTTTGAGAAGCACTTTTGTCTGAACAAAACAGGCCAGACTTAGAAATCAAAACAAATATCTAACAAGTAAACTTATATATAATACAGAGTTACAGACAGAGTAACGTGTTTATAGAATGAATTTCACAATACATTTTGGCAGTCTGCGTGACAGGTATCCATTAAGATTAAAGTATTGTCTAGTACCGCAATAATTTTTTAACAGTGAGGGATAGGCTCTGGTCTGATTGAAGAAGAATTAAATTAATTTTAATAAGGACCAAGACGCAATTTAAGGTTTAATAATACTTTCTCTTGTAAAACAATCAGTTAAAGTTTTTCTACCGAAGGTGAAGTTTTGACTCGTTAGATTGTTTTAAAGTGGCGCGTGTTGGGAAGTGAGGGACATGCAAAAAGGGAAAGATTTGACTTCACTGGGAGTTGCGAATCTCGAACAAAGCACTACAGTAGGTTCAATTGCATACGAAGTGTTCATTGATGTATGTAATTATTGGTGAATATATTCTTTATAATTTCATAATTTAATTTTTCCTTGAGTTTTTAAATAGGTGCATGTTTTATGATGTTTTATGCATGTTTATGTAAGAATGTCATACAATATGTCGTTATATGTATGACTTCGGATTTAGTTATTTGTATTTTAAAGACATCATATAATGAAATCTGATAATTGCTTCTGACGCAAACTGTGTGAAGATATAAATTATCTGTCTGAAATGATTAGTATAATTTTTGCAAAGGATTGATTCTGCTGTGTCTGGAAATGCATGTCAATGAGTCGCTAATCAGCAAAGCAACGTAGTTGGGACAAGTGATGGAGTCCATTAATGATTGCGTAATTATTTATTGCATGAATCCATTTCACCGGAGAATCGATAGTTGAATTGAGGAAACTGTACTGACTCGCTAGTTCAACTAGTAATTTAGCACCACAACGGGTCATTGATAGTATCAGAGAGACTAATTTTATCATAATCGGTTGGGAATATGGTAGCCGTAAACAAGACATCGCTTATTGATAATAGGTTGTTTTCGTATTGGTGAGAATTACCATAACTAGTTCATTTGAGTTCTATATTTTATGCAGAGATATGTGTTGATCCTAGGAGAAGGGGTATATATTGACAGCATTTAGGATTGGCGATATCTTTGAAAGAAAAAACAAGTTAATACTATAGTGGAAAGGTGGTGCAGCCTGCAAACAGGAGGTGGATGACCCGAGAGGCTAAAATGAGAGAAAGAAAAAGAAAGAGACGGAAACACTGATTGATCACGATCTGATGTTGTAATGACTGCAATTTAGGTTCGATCAATTACTCGAACATATGATGAAATTTGCTCTGTCAGTATAATAGACTCATTCGCATGTAATCTCTAATTGTTTATGTTTATGCAGTTGATTAGATTGTTGTATTTTACATGTGGGGCTCGTTTCATTCTATATCTCTGCTCAGATTTATGTTTTTGTTGCTTCATTTCTCATTTTATTTTATATTTTCTTTTATATCTGCTATGTTAACACAATATGTCAACATGTGTGATTGTTCTATGCACAAGATAACGTGTATTGGAATATTGTAAAATAGGCAACTCGTAGAAAAGTCTAATAAGGCATTTATAATTCAGAGCATCATTCAAATAACAATAATTTGAACATGAGTAGAACATTCGTATAAACATTTCTTTAACTGAAAATGTTTCCTGCCCCCCCTCCCAAGTTTCGTCCTGGTAGTTGGTGTCAGACTAGTTATGTACACAGTAACTTTGCGTTGTTACTAATCTAGGTCTTAATTCATGCAATTGAAAAAGTGAAACCAACTATTTAAAAAAACCAACATATAATTTATTTCTCTAAAATATAAAGTCATATTTAAAGAGACACTTACTTATTGTTAATTAAAAAGTCCTTAATGTATCATCACAGGTTCAAAGTTATAGAATGATCCGACTGAATTAAAATAGTTACCAATGTCCTGAATCAAGAAAATGGTGCACTCCAAAACGTCTTTGAATGAGTTCATAATACTTCCAGTCATTATTAACCCAAAATCAACAAGCATGTAGTTATTCCAATGAATAATTTGAATAAATAATTCTGAAGAATCTCAAGACAACTGTGAAGGAAGTAGTAGGAGAAAGTAAGAATCCGAGCTCAACAACCCCTCTCCCCACCCCTCCAGACCTCCAAACAAATACAAAATACCTAGGTAATGTAATAGAACACCTGTTGCAATCAATAATTGCGCTAAGAATCCGAGCTCAACAACCCCTCTCCCCACCCCTCTAGACCTCCAAACAAATACAATAGAACACCTGTTGCAAAATATCTAGGTAACAGGTAAAATTTAATTACGTGATCTTCCAGAATAAGCAGAATGATATGTCAGACTCAATTTTCCAAATCATTACGATTTAGCAGAGCGTGGCGATTGTGGACTAAATTACGCATTAGAATTCCAATAAGGTAAGTGGTATTATACCTCATTACCAACTGTTAATGTCTCAACTGTAGATATCAAAAATATTTCATTATCATGGTGATAGAGGCTAAACTTTACTTTACCGCTCACATAACGACGGGACTCAAACAAATCTTTTATTTGTGATTTGTTAAGAGGGTATTTTTTGTCGATAAAATACACCTTTGACCGATCAAGATCAATTGTAAGTTTGGTGTATTTTTGCTGACTAATCGGACAGTGAAAGTTTTTAAATTCCGCTAGCAACTTTTGATACAATTGTTTTAGATAATTAAAATACTCGCTGTCATCAGATCTGATGAGCGAAAGTTTTAACTTGTCACGGGTACCACTAAAGCATATGCCTGATGTTTCATTATTAATTTCAACTGTCAATGGTTTGCCGTCCATCATTAGATATTTGATTTTGCTACTGTAGCTATTTTTTACTGTCAAATTTTCAAACATTATTTTTAAAGTTTAGATAAAATTTTAGTTTGCAAAGATAATGTCAAGTATATCTCTATCATCATGACAATACCCAATTGCAAGTGTATCTACCCTATTTTCGCAATAACGTTTATCATCAAAATTGCTCAAACCGCGTTTGATAAGGACATCTGTTTCGAGCTTATGATGATTTGTCCGAATTGACATAGCTCTTATAAAACTAACACCACCATCAAGCGCGTACTTGTAGTCATCAAATTTTATAAACTTTTTAACAAAATCACGAGGCAGACCTTTTGCTTTTTTTGTTATTTTATTATTGTCTAACAATACGGCATACATTTTACTACGTAATCCGATAAAGTATTTGATAGCGCTCGAGTTCATTTCATCTTTGAACTTACCAATAACCTTTTTATTTGTGTCGTCATGAAATTTACTGTCACGTGGGTAATCGGAAAGATCAAACAGATATCTATTATCATGCATATCCTGATAGACGTCCTCGCATTCGATTTCATATACGAGCGAATCAGTATCAGTAAATAATAATCTACTAGCCGGCCATTGATTTTTAACAAAATTATAATGAAAATCGTACATCAGGCACTTTGATAAATCTAACACTGAAGCTCCAACGTAGATCGGCTTGTTTAGTTTTAGATTTGTTTTTCTTCTTTGTATCGCAACAAGATTCTCATTAAATATTTTCATGCTCACAAAATCATCGTCTGACACAAGTTTGTTTCTGCGATTGACATCATTGACTAGTTCGATATTTACGCGTTTCCTAATATTCTCCATCGTCTTACCGAAAACAGAATTGTTCATCAGTTTGAAAAAGTTTTTCTCAAAATCAGTTTTTGCCGCAGCTCTTCTTGTAGTGTTCGAGTTAATATAACCTCTCATCCACGGCGACTGATTAAATTTTAGTACGCGATGAACTTTTCTCAACACAAGACCAGCATCGACTGCTTGTTTTAAAACTTTGTAATGCAAAACATAATTACGTTTATGAAGCAAATTTGGTACTAGTTTCTTTACCATAGAATGTTGTCTTGGTAATGCTGACGCTTGTTGTTCTTCTGATAACAAACTATATTCTATAATCATCGATTCCGCGCAGAAAGGGTAATCGTTATGCAATTTGTGTAGCGAAGTTGGATAATCGAGATCAACTTCAACGAAATACGAAACATCGTCGGGTATCTTTTTTTCTGTCTCTGATAGAAATTGATCAGCCGTGATCCAATGAAATCCACCAAACGGCATTGGTTCTGCCATCGAATATCCGTACAAGTTATTGCAATCTAGATAAACTATATACTTCGAAGGAAGGTCAGGATTATACTCTTTCAAATATTTGTTGTTTGCTTCAGCATATTTCTTCGTTATCACGCTAATACCGCCTCGGATACCTTTTTCGATAAAATTGAACATATCAACATCAGTCAGTAATTCCAACCTTACCTTAATAAACTTTAACAGAGCATCCCATGACAGTCCGGGGGCAGAATAATACCAGCAAGGATCTAGTCCGTAATTATTATAACTCACTTCTCGAAAACTTTCAAAAACATCTGCTAATAATAACACGTCAGTTTTCAAATACAAATCGTGATAATCACCAAAAGTCTCACAATCAAACTCTTTCCAAATATCTTGTGCATACTTGTACTCATCATCAGTGATATTTTCATTTTTAAGTTGCGAGTAAAATTTGTCTTTGCTAGGTAAAGATATTTCATCAAATTTACTCCAATCGTCGAGATATTCGTATGGAAAAAACTCCTTTTTTAGCTAGTAGATTAAATTTATCTCCAAAACAGTCTCTTAGGTTATTAAATTTACTACAACCTTTTACTAGCTCATCTAACGATGCTGCCATAAACTGCAGGCTGTCAATAAAACGTAATTTACCTAGCGTAACTGACATATACTTTTCAAAATTATTTGGAATGCATTTGATGACATTATTGAGTTTTAGATGAGCTTTTATCTCAGGATCACCAAAAGCTTCTACGATGATGTGACTATCATATCCTCGAAAATTGTGAAGAATAACTGGAATAAAATCTGGAGCGTGAAATTTTAAATTACACTGGTTATGAGCCGCTCCACGATACTGTCCGGTCAAATGGCAATGGTCACGTACTTTTTTGTTATCGTCAAAAGCTTTTTCACAAATATAACAAATTTTCGCTTGCTCGTGATCTGATTCTTGTTGAGGTGTTAATTTTAACATTGGAGTTACTCTTTTCAAACGATAAGTTATAAGATCAACTTCGCTGATCAATTGCTTGAGAAGCCAGACAGCTGGATTTTTACCACGATAGGGTTGGATTGGTTTAGATAATCTCGAATCAGCGCAACAAACTACCTTATACGCTACTCCACATGGAACATGATTTTGAATTTTTCTTGTACTCAATTGGTTAGGATCATTTTCTACGCCAAGTACAGGTTGAAGTAAGCATTCGAAATCGACGTATATGACGAAAGGAATTTTTAGTTTGTGATTATGATGGACAAACTGTAACACGCTATCTTTTTTAGATGGCATTGTTATTCTTTGTACGTCACTACAGTACTGCAAATGCTTTTGTAATGTTTCATTGTCTCTACAACCGTGCAAACAGCGATAACAAAAGAACTTTTTGTTGTTATTTTTATTATACTGTCTTCCAACTAGTCTGTTAAAGTTTTTGATCCAAACGTAATGATTTTTATAAAACAGTAAATTGATAGTCGATTGTGAAGCTTTTTCTGAAATATTCCTCGGATAGACATTTTCTTTTTCATCTAATCCGAAAACGTTAATCGAAATATTATTTTGCTTTTCAAACTTTGGTATTTGATTTTCTGCCACTGGAAAGTCAATACCAGCACAATTTAATCTTGACACGTGACTGATATACTTCTCAACACGATCAGCATTTTTTTCTGCTGGAAATAGCGCGGAAAGAACAGCCCATTGGAAACATTTGCTATCGACGTTTTTTATGTTTATACAGCACTGTTTATTTTTTATTTTTGGTGGCAGGTCGATATACGAACTACCGCGTAATGCGTCATATTTCATCGTGTGAAACAAAATTTCCTTAATCATTTCAAACTTCCAACCCGAACCTAATTCGGTAAATTCTTCTATTTTTTCAAAATTTCTTGGTGTATTTCATTAGATAGTGACAAAAGATCACTACCAATTAAAACACGTCTAGATTTTGCGTTGATGTAAGGGTCTGCAATTTCCTTGTTAGTAGATTCTTCCGTCACAAGTAGTTTTGAAAATATAACGTGATATTGCACTAACAATCTTAGACCCTTGTGTTTTTCAAGCTCACGTTTTACAGTCGTCTGTAGCAGATGAAAGAGATTTGTTTCAGAAAAATTTACTAAAACATTTTGATTATCAAACTGATAACTATTATCAAAACCTGCAAAAGCAGTCGCTATTTTAACAGGTTCTCCAATAAGTCTCTTCTTGGCTATATCACGCAATTTCAACATCGCTATACTATAGTCTAATATCTAATTGATAATTTACCGCACACTGCGCATGCGCTAGAAAAACAATTAGAGGTAAAAAATATCACCTATAATATAATGACAGTAAATCTGACAAGCGCACGTGAGCAAGAGGTATATCATGTTTATCCGAAGTACAACCTGTACGCTGGAAATGCACTTGGTTCGGTTATTAATATCATTACTGGAATATCTGTTGGTAAAGCAACGTCAGCGGGTTATACGATTAGTGTAAAGGGAGATAATACTGAAAGAATTACGATGTTTAGAAAAGATTTTATTTACACGTTATTTTGCGATGACATTCCAGAGGGGAAACGAGTATATCATTATAACGGTAAAGTCACTGATGATAATATTGAAAATTTATCCTTACAAGACGAGTTTCAGCCGCATCCGGTCTTTGATTTATACGAGGCTAACGATCGCGGTATTATTAGAAACAGAAAAACTAAAAAAGTTCTTAGTTCTATGAACAATATGGGATATCTTATAGTAACTGTTAGAGGAACATCGACAGATCGAGTTTGTTATACTGGTCATAGGTTTGTTTACGAGGTGTTCAACGGATCTATACCCAATGGTCGGGTTATTAATCATATCAATAACGTAAAAACAGACAATCGATTGGAAAATCTGGAGCTAGTGACCCAACAGGAAAATGTGAGAAAAGGACGAGGTGGTGGTATTAATTTTAGATTCCCAATAAAACCTGTTATTTCGTTAAACCTTGAAACGGATGAGGAGATCAAATTCAAATCAATTACAGCTGCGGCGAAATATTATAATATAAATCCCAGAGCAGTAAAATTTGTAGCTGATGGAGCAACAAAATCAGCTTTTTCAAACAAATATGATGCTAGTATTATTTTCAGATATGATGATTAATAATATTTTGTAATTCGGTTTTAGTCAAACAATGATGAGCAAATGCTATAATATCATCGCAATCAAATTTTAGCGTCGTTACTGCACTTTCATTAATTTTATTTTTTTCTGCTTCTGTTAGTAATATTTTATGAGAATCACCTTGCATTACAATAACGTCAACGGAATATGAACTATAACCTGACAGGCATTTTCTTACCGCTTCGGTCAGTTCGTGGTAGTTTATTATATTAACTTTTTGGTGATATTTTACCTTGTCAGTCATCTTATAACAACAAATTAGATAAAAAGTATATTATAATATGGATATGATGAAACGACTCGTTCAACTATACGAAGAAGATACTAGTGATATCAGCGATAAGGTCTCCACAATCTCTAATGATATGATAGACAAATCTGTTGGTTATAACGAAGATGATATTTTATATAACAACGAGTCTGATGATGGTGAAATAGTCACCGTCGTTAACAGATATAATTATAGCAGACCAACCACTGGAAAATATAATGTCAAGTATCACATTGCTAAAAAAATTATAAAATTTAATTTTACCGTTACCGAACAGCAGGTATTTTTACAGTTAATCAGACCTTTCTTAAACATTAAAATTCCAGACCGACAGAAAAATATAAAATTTGATTTCATCTTTGTCAAGATTTTTAATCTTATGACGATCTCTGACGATCGCAGACAATATCTAATATCATTATGTAAACCAGTAAAATGCAAATCTATCAAACGAAAGTATGAGGAAATTTATAATAGCATTATTTCACAGTCGATAAAATCGACCGGGTTGGAATCCAGCTGTTAAATTTATCACTATACCCACGCCATTTGACTAAACTTTTATCTCCTTTTTTCCTAATCACTTTTCGATAACGAAAACATCTTGTTCAGTTTTTTGTAGTTCTTGTTCGTAAAAACTACCTACTATAGGTTCCCCTGCCAGATCTTTTAACGCGTACGTTACAGGTACTGTTAAGAGTACTTTATCAACAACAAATACTTCTTCGCTCCAGTTTGGAGTAAATCCTTTTTCAAATATCTTTTTAGTCAAAGAGATTCTAACTTTATCACCGACCTTAAATTTATGTCTGCGGTACATGTTTTCGTTTGCTAATATTGGATTTTTGATAGCGTCATTGGGTGACATTTTGATGGTTCGATGTTTCGTGTTATTATATTCGCCTACGATTTGAGAAAGGTCATCGATGTACCTGTTGGTGTTTTTAGCTGTCATATGTTTATGTAATTTTTCGTTTAGCGTGCGATTAAATCTCTCGACAACAACGCTTTTGCCTTCGTTTTCTTTAACGTATTTTTTAATATTATTTTGTTCTAGAAACTGCTCAAACGTTTTGTTAAAAAACTCGGCTCCATGATCAGTCCAGATTTTGTTTGGTTTTCTTTCGGTACTCGTTATTATTTGTTTTAGTGCATCAGTGATTGACGTTCCTGTTTTATCTGAAACTGGCACACTAAAAGCGTATTTGCTGAACACATCAGTGACATTAAACAAATTTTTCTTATTATCGTTAAACTGAGCCATATTAGATACATCTACCAAATCTATTGCCCAGATATCATCTACAGCGTTTGCAACAACTTTACGTCTCGGAAACTTTTTTTTTTAGGTCTGTGTAGTTCGACTGCAAGATCATCGTATAATTCTTTTCCGAGTCCGAGTTTATATTTTGCTCCTATCATTCCCTGAACAAATCTTCTATCAAAACGTTCTCGTAGATTTGTTGGCTCCATATCATGTAATTCGTCTAACATTACTTTATCACAATCTGCTTTCGAGTTTTCATGATCACGATAACAGATATCGTGACGCATTGCTATTGCATCCACTTGATTATAAGGCTCTTGGCCTGGCAATGGATTGTCGTTTTCATCTAGTTGTTGGTCTAGCGGATTGTAAGGACCTGTATACCGATGACCAGGCAAAGTCCAACCGCCTTTTGGTTTTGGTAATTTACCAATTAGTTTATGTATATCTATACCTAACCCTATTATTTCTCTGTTGTTACAACGTTGACAGTACGTAATGATTTTATCTTGTTCTATGCAAAGATCTTTGTCACAATCACAATTGCATTTCATTTTATTTTATTTTGTTTCATAAAATTAATCGTCGATCAAGATAACTCTATCAACGCTAGATCCTACTTGTTTTTTCAAAAACATACTTTTCTTTCTACCACAGATTGCACAAATACTTTTTAACATCGTTCTATTATTTTTCGTTTTTTCCGTCATCTCATCCTTGTTATCTGTTTTAGTTTTGCATTTGAGACAGTATGTTGACATTATTATATCAAGGAGTTTAGATAAAATTGATTGCAATATTATCATTCGCATGAGAAGGATGCTCATCAAATTGTAAAATAAACTTTAAAAAGTTTTTACTCCCAGAGCTTTTACTCTGGTGCATTTGTCTGACAAACATGATACAATAATAACCACAAGCTGATGTTCCAATCGGCTGTAGTTGATTAGACGAATAATTTATTTTATCAAATTTTTTAAAAATATATTTTTTTATGAGATCGCTTGGAGGAAGTCCGAACGAATCAAAATAATTATTATCGTGGACAGCAACCCAGTGGGTGCCAGAGCCATCATTGAAGTTTTCAATATTTACAATACAAGAACCGCCTGTTGGTACGTCATCGAGTTCATCCTTGGAAAATACTCCTCGAAATCCAACAACGTCCTTCAATTTTTCAATGATGTCAAAATTGCTCAATAACGTCTGGTCCCTGGTAGAGTTAATCCGCGTCCGATTCCTAGTAAGTTTGGCAGCAGACTTCCCGCTAGTCCCGCTAAAAGTGGAGCGAAAGGAATAATTCCTCCTTGTTTTGTTTGTTTGCGTTTTGTTGTTTTCTTTTTTTTCGATGATTTTGTTTTTTCGGCGACTTTTTCGTTGGCATTTTATTTTACACTGTTACATAAAATTAATGATAGATTTGTTTGATACCACGACCTTCGACTGCTTTCTTCGTTGCGCCAGAGACTGCTCCTGACGCAGCCGCAAGTCCAAGTGTACCAAGTACTGGTAAAACTTTGCTAGCTATTACTGATAACGCTGGTCCAAAAAATCCACCTTCTTTTGACATTGCAGTTACCTGAGAAACAGATAATTTCAGCACAAAAGGTTTGTTGCGATCGAGTTTATTGATTTGTTGTTGCGTTAGCATGACTTTTACTGCAATTTTATTTGAAGTTTCCGGAGAGATCATCAAAGAAACAGAGCTGCGTTTAGCAACAGCTGCTGATAATTTTTCAACTTGACCAGATGTTAGGTATATTTCTCGAGTTGTGTATTTGGTTTTCATAATGTTATATCCAAGTTGTTAGATTAAACTTGTACTGTCATTCTTCCTTTGATTGAATCGATGGTCAGAAATCGATCACTAACCAATAGCGCGTATACGTTATACTGTTCACCTGGCACAGCGCCCAGTGTCCACGTGACCTCAATATCTGCAGTCGATCCCACAACACGCTCCAAATGTTTTGATACGTCAAAGTAAAAGATGGGATAGAGCGATCGAAACTCTTCTATTGATATTTGAGATCCACTGTCCGCGTTCTGATATTTTTGCATTGCTTCCATAAGATACATGTACGGCCGAGAGATGTTTCTGGTGGCGTCTACGGCAAAATTACATTCGATTGCACGTTCGGGATATTGTTTGGAATTTACTCTCACAAATATTCGTCTAACGTCTGGGTTATCGAATACGGAGTTGTTTATTTCTTGATTGTTACGACGTGCTTGTCATTGAAATACGACGAACAAGTGTCGCGGTAGTTGTTCGCTGGGCGTGGTCGTTACACGCCACGTGTAATCAGTCGCGTTGGGAATGGCTGTTTGATAAATCCTGTTCTGTTGGAAGTGTATCTTTTTTGTAAAGGTGGCTAGTAAAGATTCGAGCTCCATCATTTTAGCTAATGAAGGGACAACCCGAGGCATCCACAGTGCTAATCTTGTAATAGAAAACTGTCCCTCAGCCACTTCAACAGCACGCATTATGCAATCGTTTTGATCAGCTCGATCTAAAATTAGGGTATGTTTTATTCCTCGAAAGACTTTATTATAATCACGACAAAATCCAAAGATTGTGCTTAACGGCAGCATCATCGTTATTTGGCGATATTCTGCGGCAAATGCTTTTCGTTTGGTAAATCCCTCGTTATATCTTATGTTACGTGCACTAATAACACCGTTTATTAAATTTAACATCGCAACACCATCTGCGGCTGCAGCTGGTGGAGTTATACCAAGATTATGACAAGCGGCAATAAGTGAAACTCTTGTGGCGTTTGCATCAGCAGCTGCACCTGGTGCGGCTATACCAAAATTGTTAGCATTAGCAATAAGAAAATTTCTTACAATTATAGCATCTGCAGCGGCATCAGCTCCGTGTGTAATAACACCACTTGAAATAAACTCGCCAGAGGTAGTTGTTCCTAACGAGATGTCTTTAAACCACATCATATTTGTAGCAACTGATCTGGAATAGTCATTGCTAAACGAAACGATGTTTATTATTGTACTCGATATGGGTAAGTGCATCGAAATATCTTCTACGGTTTGATTGGCCAGTTGGTATCGTGCACTCTTAAACAAGCTCCAACCATTATTGACGAGAGCGATTTCTGTTCCAGCTGCAATATCACCACCTGCTACAGTTAATATTCGGCCACGCACTTCTAACATTGCCTTATGGGGTAGTAGAAACACGTCCTCGTCTCTTGTGTTAAAAGTTCTAACCCCAGTTTTATTCGGTTCGTTCGAGTTCTCATCGAGATACTCGACATACTCTAATTCTGTTACAGCATCGTCAGTATCAATTTCTTCTGCAAGATCGAGATAGTTTTTAGCTGACATTTATTTTATAATCGTTACACAAAATTAAAAGGCAGCAGGGGTCATCGGTTTTGTTTTCTTTACAAGTTTACGTACTATTTCTTCACCACTCGGCGACAATAATTTTTTTGTTGTAGCTATCATAGCTCGTTTTGTTTCTTCTGTTGGCGCAATATCTGATATTACTCGTTTTATTTCTGATGGGGAAGGTCCTTTAATCTTATCAGCAATCTTTTGCCTACTGAAGATGCCGCCCCTGTAGCGAAAGCTTTACCAGCGTCAAGTGCAATGGGCGCTACTTTACGCGCGATTCCTGGAATATTCTCTGCAATTGTTGTAAATATATTTCCAAAAAATCCACCTACGATTTTTCTTCGATAAACTTTTCTTCGTCTCATTTTATAAAATTATGTACACAAAATCACATGCCTAGGCAGTGCGTAGGTGTAAGTAATACGTGACTATCTCATTGTTCACGTCTATTTGTCGTCCAGATTGGTCTGTGAGTTGCATTGTAATGCTTGTAATTTGATTCTCAGGTGTTATTGGATAGTAGATAATCTGTCGCGGATTGATTTGCATGAGAGAACCTGGTGGGACTTCTGGTGAGAAACTGTAGATCGTTTGCCCGCGGTTGCCTTTTAATGTATAAGATCCAGATGCGATAGAGCAATTGATGAGTATTGTATTTACTTCTGTGATATCTACTGGTAGTTCTCCATCAAATGTCAAAGATTTATCTTCACCGGTGGTATAGTATAAAACTCTAGTAAAACCTAACATCTTTCCAAAACTTCTTTCTTCAAAGAGGACTTTCATATTTCTTTTTACTGTTATCCTAGCTCGTAAGGTGTTATAATTCGCCGCTAATTCGAAATTGTCAGCATTCCCACCAGCTTTTGTTAGAAGCTCTTTTATTGTTCTGTTTAGATCAGTAATGTTATAAGCTCCTTGTGGAATCTGTAGTTTGTATTGTATATCAATAAACTCTTTTTGTGATGTTGGAGATTGTTTAACATTAACGATTAAAATTTCATCATTAATCCCAGTTCTAATATTCGGCATGGCGTTCCAACAAGTACAAGAAATTAATCCAATCTCATACTGTTTTGCAGGATCTAGTTCTATTGGTGGGTTGTAATTTACTGTAAAATTCGCGCTGTTTCCTGTTATTTGTGATGAATCAAGCAATAATGTTGTTTGCATTATACTAATATTTTAGATAAGATCGCGGTGTAAAATTTCGTACTCGGATGATGTTAGTAATCCACTCGATCTTAGATGATCAAGTATATCAATAATTTCGTTATCAATCTCTACACTTTCATTACCAGCTTCTTTAGAGGATATCAACAGCATTAGCCGATCGACTATGTCTGCGTTTGATGTAAAAACTTTAACTCCACCTCCAGTTCTTTCTTCCGGTAATCTTTTATCTCGCTTGTTTTCATATCCATCAAACGATTTTTTAAAATCCCAACCTTTACTATAACCTCCTGGTTTATTTCGATATCGTTTTGATGTTTTAAGAAAAATTTCAGCTATAATTCCATCTCTTATCTGATCAAATAATACTAGAAAATTCTTTCTATCTTTTTGATCTTTAATTTCTTCATCAATACGTAAACCATTTTCTATAATTCTTTCTAATTTTTCCATCAAATTATCATATTTTTCTTCTGGCCAATCTCGAATTATATTAATATTAGTGATATCATATTTTTCCATAAACTCGTTATACTCGGAATCGTCTATTTCTACCCTAGCTTTCTTTCTATAAAATATGATAGTATCCTCAAGAGGCATTATTTTTATCATACTTTTTTGTAACGTTTTTTGTTTCTCAGCTAATTCCTCAGTTTGTTCTGACACTTTTTCTATTAACCTCCTTGACTCGTCGGGATTAACAGCCTTTGTTGTTATAGCTTGCTGAAGTGCAAGAGGGTTGTTTATTAATCTATCAAATTCAACCTGTCGTGCAATAGGATCAACAATGTCTCTTACAAGTTCTTCTGCAATTTTTTTATTTTCTTCTTTCGATCTTTCTCCTAGTAAACCTAACAATCCTTTTTCTTTTATTTTTGCTAGTTCTTCCGGAGACAATGATGGTATTTCTAGCTGCTTGCCAAGCATCGCCTCAGTAACAGGTTTGAAAAATTTGGTTCTTTCTTCTTCTGCTTGATCTTGTCCACGTCGAGCTTCTTCCACCTTTTTCTTAAAAGCCGCACGAGTTTCGAGAAACTTTTTTAGTAATTCGATTTTCTGTTGATGTTTGTCCATTATTTTTATACGCTTTACAAAATTATATCATAGAAACGTCTCAAGGCAACAACGAAACATCTTGGTTGGATCACGCGCTAGCTTGTCAAATAAAAAGAAACTATATCGATCTTTAGTTGCTCGATGCTATAATTCGATAAATTTATCTTTTGTAACATCACCACATTGTTCGTTTGCAATATTTCTCACATCCACATTATCTAGTCCGGGAAATAATATGAAACAACCCGTATTTCGCCTAATAAACCTATCAACATTATAAAAACCTTGAGCAAGATAAACAGAATTGCATCTTTTATTACGTGATAGTGAAAAATATGATCTAATCTTGTTCATTTCCTCATTGTTTAGCGGAATATCATCAAAGACGATTATCTTATGCTCTGACGAATCGAGTTCATTCACTGGAACGAGTTCTTCTGGTTGTTTTATCAAAAATATATCATCACCAATGCCAAGGTCATCACGAAGTTTATCATTATACTCGTTTAATAATTTGTATTTGTCTTGTTGGGGGTTGATGGTGTAAATATACACCTTATCATAGTTAAAGTTATTATTGAGTAAAAGATTTAATAACAAATTTGTTTTACCAGATCCAGTTCTCCCAACTATAAGATAATGACAGTCTGGAAGTTCATTGTTATGTTTATGCTTCACCAATCGCTCGGTGTCAAATTTTATTATCTTCGCCATCGTATAATTTTATGTTATATTAAACCAACAATTTTGTGTAGAACGGTATGTATAATGAGCTACTATACAAAATTTGGAACATTAGCAGTAGATTTATTAACAGAAGGTTACCAGGGTGACTTATCCAAGTATGCGACTCTTGATAAGCTCAAAAATGAAATCAACAATTTGTTAAACGTTGCAAGTGTAGATCCAAATGAAGTTGTAGTTTTCCAGGACAAACAAGGACGATTAAAGACGAGTAATGTACAACTATCAGATGTACTAGTACGAAATCCTACTGCAGTTGCTAATAATATTGTTACTTTTAATAATCAAGGTAAGATAGAAGATTCGGGTAGGCAAGTTAACGATTATGTTAGAAAAGCAGGTGATTTATTTACGGGAAACATTGTTATGAACCAGAACAAGATCACATACCTTGGAAACCCAACTGAGGATAATGACGCTGCTACTAAGAAATATGTTGATGATCAGGAATCAAAGTACGTGTCGGTGCATGACGGTATAATGCGTGCATTTCTCAACATGAACAATAATGGCATCAATAATCTTAGAACACCAGAATCTGATTTTGATGCTGTAACAAAGAAATATGTTGATGATATCAACAATGAAATCACCAAGTTCAAAACTGATTTTACTAATCACATCACCACGTTTTTAAATTTTCGTAGAAACATAAACAAAACCAATAACGAATTTTTTGGAAGTCCGCCATCTGTTGATATTACACTCGATAATATTAACACAAAACTCAACGATATTATTAGTGGAATTCCTAGTATTGTTGAGAAAACAAGTATGATTAAAATTCCTCACAAGCAGATTAAAAATATTGTTTATACTGTTGCTTCTGGAATGTCTACTTGGTCGCCGCAAAATAACACTCTCAAACATACTGCAGAGGTCGCTGGTGTGTATAGATTGTCTGTGTTTAGCAGTGTAAAGTTTAATATATTTACCTTATTTCCATGGCGTCCCTCGACTGATAATTTCTCTGGAACCGTGTCTATTGTGTTAAACAAAGATGTTGAAGAAACTTTTATGCTAATAGCAGATGACAAAAAATTAACTGCTGCGTCATATTGGTATTGTCTGGAATTTGTGGCTGAAACACCTCAACTAGTTACTTAATCAAGCCTGAGATTATGTGAACAAATATTATAATGAAAAAAAGTATAGTTGATTTCAATCATATTTCAAAAGATATTCCAGGACAGGATGTTGACGCACTATTACAATACTACAAATATTATCACAAAAAACTTTGGTGCGTAAAAAAATGCTACAAATATTATAACAAGATCCTTCGAGTAATATCATATCTACCCTTGTTAATGACTAGTTCTGGCAAAATTTCAGGTGGTATATCATTAAACCCGTTTTTGTTAATCATATCCGGTGTTGGTGTTTCTCTTACAGCAGCTTGTAAAAAAGTTGAACCTAAAATTTTGATAAAAAAGCACGGCTGCTTAACATCAATTATAACTTACAAAAAACTACTTGATCAAATAAGATCTTACCTACGAGGAGTAAAATATAGTATGGACGATTTAATACGTGAATTTCGTATTATTGACAACATGTTAACAGATATTCTACCCATGAGGATCAGCAAATATGAGAAAGATTATCAAAAGAAGTATGATATAACATAAAATTTTATATAATACCACTTACCTTACTGGAATTCTAATGCGTAATTTAGTCCACAATCGCCACGCTCTGCTAAATCGTAATGATTTGGAAAATTGAGTCTGACATATCATTTTGCTTATTCTGGAAGATCACGTAATTAAATTTTACCTGTTACCTAGGTATTTTGCAACAGGCGTTCTATTGTATTTGTTTGGAGGTCTAGAGGGGTGGGGAGAGGGGTTGTTGAGCTCGGATTCTTAACGCAATTATTGATTGCAACAGGTGTTCTATTACGTTACATAGGTATTTTGTATTTGTTTGGAGGTCTGGAGGGGTGGGGAGAGGGGTTGTTGAGCTCGGATTCTTACTTTCTCCTACTACTAAGGATTCCACAGACTGATAAAAATATAAATTGTATGTCACAATGCTTTTCACAACCTACAAACGCGGACAATAGTTAGGTATGTAAACATCCTGCTTACAAATGATTAGTATCTTATATTACAATCTAAAATCATGGACAAAAGTTAAGCATGCGATGCAGATATACATAACAGCATATGGCCATGGCCTTAAACTCGGTAAAAGAGATTAAGGAATAATAAGTGACATTGAAGACATTTAAATAAGAGCATTTGCTCTGTGCTTATTCTGTTAATTAATATTCAATATGCAGCAATCTTATTTGCCCAGAAAAATGGGTACTAACTTAACATTTCTGGTAACATCAAAATATGAACATGTGTATATATTAGTATTGATACGAAAGTGTGCTCCATCTGCCAGTTCCAAATATTTTAACTTATATTGAATTTTCATTCCCTTTATTATTATATCTGCCTATCTCTTTCTTTCCTCTGTATATTTATTGCGCTACCTTTTTGCATTTATCTCTTTCTCTGTCTCTCTGTCTCTCTCTCTATGTCTCTGTCTGTTTGTCTGTCTGTCTGTCTCTGTCTGACTGTCTCTGTCTCTCTGTATCTGTCAACAAGTATAGCAAATGATACCGGCACAGAAGCAACAAGTGTTTCAACCAGCCACTCAACGAGCCATGGAAATCTTACGTAAAAAAGGGGAAGGTCAAAGAATGCTAGGAAACCCTTGTTCATGGTACAAGACTGCCCAGGACACATCATCGAAACTTCCCATGTCTAATTTTGATTTGCATGATGCTGCTAAGCGATTAAATATCAAACTTCAGATGTGTTTGTATGCGTCATCAATTACCAAAACAAACAAACTGTGCTGAAACCTCTAACAGTAATCTCAATGGAAGTTCTGGTCCATGTACTCAATGGGTTGATTATGCTATTGATCCACGTGAAATTATTTATTTTGATTCTAATGGACTCGCTCCACGAAAAAAAACTTAAAATATGGCAGCAGAGTGCAGAGTACTCCGTACAAGCAGAGTGCAAAGCACTTCGAACATTTGTTTGGTATTTAAATTATCAACACAGGCAATAATTGATCTCACAATATGTGGCCATGAAGTAATTGCTGTACTCGATACTGTGTCATCGTCAACGACGCCACCTAATAAAGTCGTACACAATTATACCACCAGACGATATAGCCATCTCAATCGTTTTAAGTGGGTCTTAGTGAATATAAAATGGTAGATTTTTCAGAAGATCTTGTAGGAGTCTCAGACCTCAGAGTGACTTATCCAAATACACAACCAGAATCAAAACCAGAATCAGAACCAGAATCAAACGATGCTGCTGCAACGAAGAAATACCTCAACAATAGCTACATTCAGATGATGACTTTACTTACGACAATAAATAATGGAATGACCAGATTTAGATCTGAAAATTCTAATCACGTACAACTGTTTTTGAATTTTAGTAGAAACACAAATGGAGCTATTAATGAATCTTTTGGAAGTTCAGCAGTCATCGACAATAAAATGACATAAATAAAAATATTAATAACTTTTTGGGAATTCATGCTATCGTTGACATTAAAATCTTCAAAATCAAAAACAGTTACCGACAGTGAAGTATATACAGTAGTGTCTCAATTAGTATTATGGTCACCAACCAGTGATATCATCCATTAACACATTGAGGTTACCAGTATATATAGGTTCTTAGTATTAGACACTACAGTATTTACATAATTCAACGATGTTCCACGGCGTTTTACAGCTAATGGATCTTCTGGATCTGTGTTAGTAGTACTGAATCAAACAGACGAAGTGATAGTTTTAGTGACACCCGAAAAACAAGACCTCGATTTGATCTACTATTGGTGTCTCGAATTAGTCGCTAAACTACCACCTACCTAAATTGTATAATGAATCAATCAATTGACCTTGTATACAGCGCATCGTTTCCATTCATGTGCCAGTATTTGCCTTTGCATATAGTCCTTTCATTTAGGCTGACATTCTTTCTGAATGTCCTTGTGTGAGCACCCTTGCGTACCATTCAGATGAGAGTTACATCACGTTATTGCTTGTTTATGAAGGTTGCAGTTTCCATAAATATTATCCTACTGTGGATTTTTAAATGTGCGAAACCAAGTTTTAGAAATTCGGGGGACTGTCTAGGCTTTTTAATTTCATGCACACACAAACATCCATATAAAACCCCGAGGAAAGTGCAAAACGACACTCGCCACGTTGATCGACGTTGAGAAGAGGTATACATGAAATCGTTTTGGGGCTGGACACCTACTTATAATGAAAAATTCCGAAATTTTCTCCACGCCAGACGTCTAATATGAGAATCCACCATTTTTACACTGCGCCACTGACCATCCTTACATATATGTTTCATAAATTATTATGAAATTACCTTTACTTGATAAACGGCCAACTCCTACATGATATGACTAGCGTTACCAGCAGTACCAACCAGTCTTTGTAGTCGATATTATCGAATTACACCATCAAGAGATGCCATTTAAAGATAGCATGCTTCACAAATTCAGCAGCATGGTATGCGACAACAAAAATTGATTACGTGAATAAATAAATGAACAAGTCATAAAGAAACGAAAACACAAAAGTCAAAAGTATATTTACAAAAATGAGCTAACCCAATTAGAGAAATCTCGGTGGGATAGAGGCTTCGGTTTGACGTTATTGACCTTGTATTTTATTATTTGTAAGAAGCTTTATTTTCAACGAAATCCCTAATTGAAAAAGTTGTAGGATTCACCCTACCTGCAGCTACTGTCAATCGCGAAAGACGAGCTGACAAGACTACACCAAGTTAACCGGGCCGGCTAGTTATCTCTTCTTGGTACCCAAGGTGACCAGTACACTGAGGGATGAACAGACATGGATATAGGCTTTGCAACCGGCAACTAATTCCGCCCCAAAGCATGCTTCCCTCTTGCTGGTTTCAGATCTAAACAGGTAACTCACCTCTAAATGAAGAACTAGATCAGCGGTTTGTATAAAAACCTGTGCAATAAACTTAATGCAATTAATTAAACTGTTAGATTGATACAATCCCTGTAGTCTACTGTTTGGGGGCCCTAGGCACACACTCTAACCTTAAAAGTAACCAGAAATGCTCATCAATCTCTCAGTCTCGGATATAGAAAATTGCATGGCATTTCCATGAAAATGCGTGTCATTTTGTTAAATTTATTAATATAGTACTAAACTACTAAGACAACCGACATTGAAACTGTGTTTTCTTGCCGCCGCGTGGCCTCCTGCTACCCTGGGCCCTAGGCTCGTGCCTCGCGTGCCTACGCCTTAAAACGGCTCTGAATTAATCCAATATTTTAACAGGTGAGAAAAACATCTTATATTTTCATGTGTGAAACTTAAAGCTTTCCCACTATGATGTTCGACGCCTGATTTTGTGTATACGTTAAACACAGACCAAGGAAAACGAGCATTTTATAATCTTGCGCAATAATCAGAAACTGTATTACCTCTCACGCATTAAAATTTTGGGGGGTGGGGTGGAGTGTGATGAGTCGAAGATATTTGACTCACATAAGACTGCTTCTTTACGACGTTATGCCAGTTTGTACAACCTAGACAACAATGTTAAAAGCCGATGCACTGTATTGCTTAATCATACTTATTTGTGTGGTCAAGTATGGATTGATAGTTTACAAAATACCACAAAAGCAATACATTAAAACAGTTCAGTTCGTTCCAAAACCAACTGTTCTCTCAAATCGCGGATAATTTTATCATCAGCCAATGAAGACAACTGAAATCAAGGTAAACTTACAAAAAGGGGGTATGGAAAACGGAGAGTTCGATATATTAAATTTCGATTCAGATTCAATATTAAATTTCGAATATCACAAAATGAACATTTTCTTTACTTGCTTAAATTCCAGACATATTTCATCCTAGGGATATAAAAAGGACATATTTAATGCTAGGTATATAAAGAGGACATATTTCATCCTAGGTATACAAAGAGGACATATTTCATCCTAGGTATACAAAGAGGACATACTTCATCCTAGGTATACAAAGAGGACATATTTCATCCTAGGTATACAAAGAGGACATATTTCATCCTAGGTATATAAAGAGGACATATTTCATCCTAGGTATATAAAGAGGACATATTTCATCCTAGGTATACAAAGAGGACATATTTGTTCATTTAGAGGTGAGTTACCCTACCTGTTTAGATCCTAGGTATACAAAGAGGACATACTTTATCCTAGGTATACAAAGAGGACATATTTCATCCTATGTATATAAAGAGGACATATTTCATCCTAGGTATATAAAGAGGACATATTTCATCCTAGGTATATAAAGAGGACATATTTCATCCTAGGTATACAAAGAGGACATATTTTTTCATTTAGAGGTGAGTTACCCTACCTGTTTAGATCCTAGGTATACAAAGAGGACATACTTTATCCTAGGTATACAAAGAGGACATATGTCATCCTATGTATATAAAGAGGGCATATTTCATCCTAGGTATACAAAGAGGACATATTTCATCCTAGCTATACAAAGAGGACATATTTCTTCATTTAGAGGTGAGTTACCCTACCTGTTTAGATCCTAGGTATACAAAGAGGACATACTTCATCCTAGATATATAAAGAGGACATATTTCATCCTAGGTATATAAAGAGGACATATATCATCCTAGGTATACAAAGAGGACATATTTCATTCTATGTATATAAAGAGGACATACTTCATCCTATGTATATAAAGAGGACATATTTTATCCTAGGTATATAAAGAAGACATATTTCATCCTAGGTATATAAAGAGGACTTATTTCAACTCCTAGATTCGCATATTGTTGGAATGCCACGAACCTGTAGTATAAGATGAGTTATTTTCTTTAGGAAAAGAAAATATCCATCGTGTACAATTACTAAAAGTATGTAGCATGATGAATACATGCAGTATACGTACAAAATAAAAAAGTGCAAAGCATGTGAAATATTATTCGAGAGTTACAATGGAAGCACTTTGCGGCGATAAACATTTTTCCATATTTATATCACACACGTATATTGTAATATAACAGAAAATACTATTTTTCTCGCTTCTTTGTGTATAATCTGGGTGGATGTGCATTTTGTGTTTTATAATGTGAATTTAGTCTATATAAAAGCGTAACCCATACAGGAATCACGGTACGAATTCAGTTCCCATAGTAAACCTATGCAATCACCATAATATTAAAAATTCAATAACTTTCAAGTTTGGAGTGCTCATGACCAACTTATATTTATCAGTATAGATGAAACCTGGAAGTTAGCTTCTGTGCAGAGGAAAGTATATGAGACGCCGCATTTTCTGGAGCTGATTATGTTTGAAACATGTGCTTTCAATTCCGCACCAAAGAGTCAGGTGTAATTTTAGTAATGAGTTTTCCAAACTCAAGACTATTAAAGAACTGAAATTCCATCAATAAAACAATGTCTCTATTTTTATTCACTTTCAACTAGGATAAGGTCTCAAAAGATTTTTTTTTTGCTACAACATAATTTACATTATCAACCAATCCTGGTTAGCCAAACCAGTATATACTCTATTTAAAGTTCACCCATTTCTAGGCTGGTTCCCATTTTTCAATACAATTAGTACCGTGTGTTCTACAAATGTGTAGAACTCGATATCTATGAAATCGTAATGAAATACTACAACAGTCTCGTACATATGTATCTCCCATGCCAACTGACATGACTCCAGAAAGATCGAACTCAACAATCACATACTACCATAAAACCGGAACATGTTTACCTCTTTCACGGAGCAGCCTGAGGCTGCTGGGCAATCCGTCGTCATCAGCTGGGAACATTGTGGCATATAAATATACGATGATAGCGTGTCCATCGCTTTTGCATTCTGCAGTGTCCTGACCGTATCCTCAGCCATTAACTTATTTTAACTTTATTCCACAACTGGGATAATAATACAATTCTAAAATACTTTCAAAATTTAAAACAGAACAATGTATTGCATTAAATTAAACTTCTGTGACATTTCAAGAAAGTATTTACAATAATTTCACATGATGTGTATTCACAAAACCTGGATATGAATCAGCCGGACTTAGCTGCAACAGGTCTTCTGGACTCAGGGTTCAAATTCAGCTCACTTAGTAAGCTTGTGCCAATACCATAATGTTAAAAAGTTCAGTTACTTTAGATTCCCCTATGCTCGTGATGATAAAACCTACAGGCTTAAACACATCCTTGATGACATCTTTTGTGCAGAGAATATCATATGAAAGCCGGCATTTTCTGGATGTATATGTGTTTTTGAAACGTGTGCATTCAATACCGCACCAGAGAACCAAGTGCTAATTTCAGCAATGTGTTTTCCAAACTCAGTCCTGTAAAAGGATTGAAATTCCATCAATGAAAGAATATCTATTATTTTCGGTTACAACTCTCAAACGATTCTTTTTGCTGAAATTTTACTTCCATTATCACCCAGTCCTGGCCAGCCAAACCCATGTATATTATATTTAATCATTAAGGGACAGGAACAGCTTTTATGTACAAATTTAATTATTTAGGATTATTTATTTGTTATAATTCCTTAAAAAAATTAATCAACATTGTGTTCATTTATTTATAATAATAACCGGTTAACAAATTATCAAAACGATGTTCATTTGTTTATAGCAATAACTTAAGAACAGGTGAACAGGTAAAATAACTTGTTAATTAAATGATGTAATATAATCATAATCAGATGACGAACTTAAATAACAGTTGTCGTTTATAACAAGAAATTATAGAATTTCCAACTTTAACCAGAAGAGTCTTCAATATGTTGAAAAGAGATTGGTAACGAAATTGATTGAATGTCTCTTTTGTACATGTACGTTTTGCATTAGTCTAACGTAATACATGTAGGTACAAATAAGCCATTTAATCAACATTTGGAGAAAGTCTATGACTTTATGTTCATATGGAGAAACATCCATATCCACATCTTCTGATCTGAGCTGAGACGACTTTTTATTGATAAGAATGCCTGGAGAGATTAGCCAAGAAAAGACACTGCTCTGGTGACACGGTGGTAAGAGCATCCGCCTCAGATGGAGAAGGTCTTGGGTTCGATCCCCCGCCGAGTCATACCAAAGACTTACAAAAATGGTACTAACAGCTCCCTCGCTTGACGCTCAGCATTAAGTGGTTAGTGTTAGGCCTTTTAGGATGATGTGACTGGATGGGACATGATGCTACATGTCTGCGGCATGATACCCAAATGTTTCAAATCACTATTAACTGTCACACTGCAAACATCGTAGCAGTACGACTGAAAAATCATTTAAAGCTACGTTAAACACACACACACACACACACACACACACACACACACACAAGAAAAGATCGTAAAATCAAAACAAAACTTTCCTGTTCGAGATCGTCTATACGTATCTTTTACTAACCACTTAATGTTTATTCGTTTTCTTTTTTCACAGCCTGCAGATCACTGTTGTCAGATTTGGATTGTATTTATTTGCGGGACCATCCCCTTTTCTGAAACCCAACAGTAGGCCCACTTATTCGATCTTTGCTCCTTTCCAGGAAAGTCAAAACGTGCACTTTCACTTGCGTTTTCTTTTAAATCGGGTCGTTTATATCATTCTTCAGAAATAGATCAAAGTCATTATCAGAGATTAGCAGACCTACTTCACTGTACTAGAGCAATGCGAAGAACGATGCGTTATTTATATTTTTTGAGAATGCACACGAAGCTAATCTTTCAGACAGCATGTCCTTGACTTGCTTGAACACGATAATACCTTTTATTTAGCACGAGTGACTATGCTATTATCATTGTACAAACCACTCTAGAGATCAATTTGACCGATTAACGTTTCTAAAAATAGTCCAGTAATTATAGTGTAGCCATGTATATTTGAGCAGAATTAATTATTCCTTTCACGTCTGGTATTGAACAATGCATCAGTTTCATCTGTTTAGTTTGGTTTGGGGGTGTGTGTCTTTATTTCTAACAATTTGATGCAGCTTTGCTTGGCGTAGGGGTTTTTTTTCTTCTTTTTTTTTTCTCTCATCTACTGACTGATAGTTCTTGCAAAGTGTTCGAATGGAATGGGTGATTTTAAAGCAATTTTTATTATTATTATTCTTTAATTACATTAGATTTGCATCAACCGTGAATTAAATAGAAAATTAATGATTATATTAGGGGGACATCCATTAATTATGTCAAGGATTTTTAGGCAATTTTTTTTTACAACCCTTCCCTCCCCATTGTCAACAACTGTCAAACTTACAGTGTCTTCCCCCCCTCCATAAAATTATGTCAAGAAACTGTAAAAAACACACTTCAAACTAACAATATTTTATACGTCTGGCGTTTATGCTGAAAATAGAAGTATGAAAAATTAAAATATCTACAAATAAATTTTAATTCATTTTTTTTTTACTTGTTTAACAATTTACTATTACACTTTGAATTGATGAAAATTCGAGACTTTATATTCATATTTTCCTATTGTTTGATTTATTAAATTTATTGAAAACTTTTAACATTGTTGACGTCAATTTATCTTGAACGCCCCCTACCCCGTGTAAAAAATTGTCAACCCTTTTCAAACCCCTTTCTCCCATTTTCTTGACATAATTAATGGACGAACCCTTAAAAAAGATACGAAAACAACTCCAGTTTTAATCATATTTTCGGCCGAACTGCACTTATAAAATGATGCATAAATTAAAATCATTCTTACCTGCACCAAGAATGCCAATGGATTCCAGGGTATCCTCTTTGAATCGTTATCTAATTCCAGCTAGTCAATGTCGTGGAACCATTACTTTTTGTATACATGTATAAGATTGTTCATCTTGGTCAAAGTCTACATATCATTTTTAGATACGTCTTGAGCTTTGGGGAAAAAAGTTATCAAATGGTTGGAGACCGACCATTTATTGTTTTTTGAAGGGAGTGGAGGGGACTGGGACCAACCATTTAATGATTGGGGGGACTAGGACCGATCATTTCGTGACTTTTGGGAGGAGGGGACTGGGACAGACCGTTTATTTTTTGGGAGGGTAAGAGGGACTAATCACTATATCCCTATTTCAATAGGATTATAGTGATTATTTATTAAATGGTAGAAAAGAGAACTAACTATTTATAACACGAGAAAACATAATATCTTCAAACAGAATTTAAAAGTACAGCACGTTTTCTCAAAAGAAGCTCCAGAACCCATTCTCTTCATATATTTAAATGGTTTGTCCCTTACTGCTGATAACGATAAATTCGCTCAAATAACTGATTGGCAAAACATCATATTTTAGACACACCTTCATACCATCTCAGACATACAGACATACTATTACAAGAAAAGGGGAAAATGGGTTTAAAGTTTTGCAACATACGCATATGCACAAACATACACAAATCATATAACACAAAACTGTTTAGCAAATAGTTGAACCCAAATATACACATATACGTACATAGGTCCAATTAGTAAACTGAAAAAGAACATGACAAATTTAGTTATTGTTTTTATTCCCTGCATGCAATTAAACACAGATACAGACAAATATAGAGCTAACTACAATCGTGTTTTCAATGTCAACAGTACTTATTCTCTCTCTCTCTCTCTCTCTCTCTCTCTCTCTCTCTCTCTCTCTCTCTCTCTCTCTCTCTCTCTCTCTCTCACACACACACACACACACACACACACACACATTATCATCATCGTCATAAAAAAACCGCAGTATGTATGTTTCTATTTTATCAATATTATAAAACTCGAAAATAGCCGATCAAAACTGTTTTCATTCAAGGGGAAAATGTGTTACTAAGCATTTAAACTATTTCATCCCATCGGAGACAGCAGTAAATACGTTATCACAGAAATTAATGTGAAAGCATGAAGCACCGATCATCAAATCTACACTCTGCACCGTGTTTACCATTAGAAAGCGTCACGCGACCATAAAACTTGACGAGCACTATTTTATACGAGAAAATTAATATTTACATGTTTATGTAGGTTTTTCTCAGCACTATTATCATTAAACACAAGCTTAATTTGAAGATTTTGCGACATTTTTATTCAAACAGAAAAAAAGCTAAATAGAATTAATGAAACTTTATAGAGTCAAGAATTTGTACTAAAATAACCGAGTGTTAGCTGCTTTCTGAAAAAGGATCGTGACACTTTCCTGGAAATTGAAGCATTGATATAGCTACAGAATAATGAAAGCGAAAATATAATTTCCAGGAAGCTTATTGCATGCTCAACAGAGAACAAAATGTCTTCATACGATACATACCCCGACATGTACGAGGGCTGGGGAGGGGGTAGACGAACAATAGGAGTGAAACAAATGCGACCATCTCAATTACGATTCACACATGACAGCATATCTAGCCGCTTTAAAGACGGGCATACTATGGAAGAGACGTTTATGCAACTATTGAACGGCGAAATCAGTTTGAAGGAGGTCCGTAGTTTGGTGGCCATGGAATATCAAGGGTACTGGTTCGTCGTTAGAGGCAACCGCAGACTCTACATCATGAAAAAACTGGAGGATATTGGGAATATCTCAACGATATCGGTCTTATTGCAAACTTTCGATCAGCAGGTATTTGTCAAGTAAGTAAAACTGATATTTCTAGAGGTGTTAATTCTGGATCATGTATTCTCTCTTGTTTGTAACAACCTCCTCCCCGATTTTTAAAACGAAAAGGAACTGTGATATAAAGTGCACAAAACTAGGTATTTGATTCATTGATTTATAATATCTAACATGACTGTCACTATAGTCCGATGTTGCATCCCCGTTTGATTGTATTCCCTACCGATTTCAATAACTAAAACGTGTAATGTGATAAAAGGTGCACAGAACTAAGTCAATTGAATCATTGATTTATATTTTCTAACCTGACTGTCACCAGAATGACACTAATACTGGCATTTCCTTGCACTTTTCATGCTTAACGGACTTTCCATACTAACACGGCGCTATATTCTGTACACTATGGGATAGTTTATTTCCATCCGACAACATAAAGACGTAATTCATCCTATTCGACTACTGCCGAATAATTCTGTAAATTACCATATCGTTGACTTTGGAATTATATTCCTTTACACACTTGAACATATTAATGAAACCACTTGTTAAATCGACGTGAAAGGCAATTTTTGTCCTTTTTTTCTTTGCTTGATTCGACATTGTAAATATCGGAAGCAAACAAATTCTCCCCTTTGCTGAAAATAGACTAGTCCAGAAACTGGAAATGGTTCTCTAGCATGTCAGTCTATTACGTTGAAAATATCCGCTAAGCAAGAAACGCGCAGGCGATGACGGTGTTATGGCAATTCTTCTCACATTTAAGTTAGAAAATATAAATCAGTGAATGAATTGACTAAGTTCTTTGCACCTTTTTATCAAATAAAATGTTTCCGTTATTGAAATCGGTAGGGGATACAAACAAACGGGGAAGTAGCAAAGGACTATCACTGTCGACTTAGAACTGAGTAGGCGCTCTACAGTTTTCTATAGGTTGGAATTTTAAAGAAAAAGAATTTACCCGGGTTTCCTCACTAGTTATACTGGCTATTTAAAAAGACGTTGTATATCTTAGGTATTGTTGAAAGAACTATTAATTCACTTTATTTTGGTGTATGATTGATGGGTGTAATATGGGTTGTAGAGTATACGGCTTGGCCTTACTCCAGATATGCACCTTTCAAAAAAGTACTAGCTCCACTTGCTCATTTTCACTTCTCGAACTTCAGAGGTAATTTGTAAAAATAAGAGCTGATAACTTTTTTTTTACATTTTATATATTTGGTAATTCAATCATTGCACTTTTACAAGCTGGTACTGTTTAGTTTAGCAAAATTAATTTTCCGTTTTTAATAGCTGCCAAGAATAGTGTTTTTTAGACAAATTCAGGTTGATGTTTTGGAGCACACGGGGGCAGTCATTTTAGTTAGCAGTGTTCTAAGATCATTTAAAATGTCCAAAAGTACAATATCCAAAGAAATTTCATCCCCATTACATGAAAGTAGTATATAGGTATGCCAACATTCTCTCCACTGTGCATGTTTAAAATGCTTCTGGAAAGTCCTTGAATACATCATAACACAGATGATCGTCCGCGAATGATTCAATCACCTTACATACATCACTCTTTCTAAAGTACATAAACTGGTGAGCGCCACCATAAAGCTTATATAGGTATTATTATTGTATGATTGAATTTGGATTGCATGGGATAAAATATTTAAGTCGCAAGCATCAAAACACTCCTTTGGAATAATTGTCCTGTATTTCCCCCCTCAGAACAGCATTTAGTAGAGTCAGCGTCTGAAAAAGTTACAGCCCCTGCCCCTTCTTTATGATTAAAAGTGAACTATTTTAAAATGTGCATTGCATTTTGTCAAAATAGCAACCAGTGTTATGCTGAAAGACAGGAACATGAAACTAAACATATTTATTCCTGAGATGTCAACAATAAATGTTACAGTTTGAAAAGGGATATAACAGTTGAGGTTCATAAAGGTCAGTGGTCAGAGTGTAAAATATTAACTTTTTGTTTGATATGGAAGAAAGCGAATTTGCTTTGTTATCATTTTTTTTTTAAATTTCATTACAACTAAATGAAAAGAAACATTTTTACTATGTATTCCTTTTACTTAATGCAACAGTTTTCAATTTAATTTCACTTTATTCCTATATTCTAAGACTTCTAATTTCCCCATAATGAAGGTCACTACTCACCCAAACATGTCTCATGGCAAATTATGTCAGCTAGAGCAAAATAAGCATAATTAGCTTATTTTCATGAATAAAATCAATGTTAATGTACTTTTTTATTCAGAACATCATACATAATAATACGATAAAAATGAAAAATAATTGCATAAATGTTCTTATTTGCTTTTAAGGTGGCACTCTACAGTTTCCTATTTAACATAGGGTTAGAATTTTAAAGAAAAAGAATTTTGTCCGGGTTTCCTCAATAGTTATACTGGCTATTTAAAAAATACTTTATATCTTTGGTATTGTTCAAACAATCTTTAATTCACTTTTTTTTGGTGTATGGTTGATAGGTGTAATATGGGTTGTAGAGTATACAGTTTGGCCTTACTCCAGATGTGCACCTTTCAAAAAAGTCCTAACTCTATTTGCTTATTTTCACTTCTCAAACTTCAGAGGTAAATTGTAAAAAAAGAGCCGATATCTTTTTCTTTACATTTAATGTATTTGGTAATTCATTCATTGCACTTTTACAAGCTGGTATTGTCTAGTTTGGCAAAATTAATTTTCCCTATTTTAATAACTGCCAAGAATAGTGTACTTTAGACAAATTCAGTTTGATTTTTGGAGCACAAAGGAGCAGTCATTTTAGTGAGCAGTGTTCTAAGATCATTTAAAATGTCCAAAAGTACAATATCCAAAGAAATTTCAGCCACATTACACGAAAGTAGCATATAGGTATGCCAACATTCTCTCCACTGTGAATGTTTAAAATGCAAACAACTTCACCTTATATACATCACTCTCTCAAAAGTACACTGATGAGTGCCACCATAAAGCGTATATAGGTATTATTATTGTATGATTTAATTTTGATTGTGTGACATGAAGATGTACTGTAGAGATTCCATTACGGTAGCAGAGCTAAGTGTAGGATAAAGGTCACGTATATAGATTTTAGAATCCTATTGAATGCTTACTCAAACTTAATCTTTGTGATACACGCACTAGGATAATTCAATGTTACACCAATTTATCCGACGAGAAAACGGACGAGTCCTCTTACGACCAAATCCTCGATCGTAAGCGATCGGATATTAGGCCGACAGTAATAAACGCGTCATCTTCTGGTTTCGATAACAAGACTGAAAACAGCGAGGCGACGCTACGGGCTGTATGTGCGACGACAAAATCATTCGTGCCATTTTATCTCACGTTAGGTGGGAAGCGCCTGTGAATTAATTTGCTTCACGTGCTTGCTTGTTCGCATGAGACACGTTCGTGTTCAAACCCGCGCAATACTTGAACGTTCCACCACTCGGGTCGATCCTGAGGAAAACATACGGGTCCCGGGTGACCTCCGTGTACATATTCCAAATCTGATTCCACGAAACTTCGGTGGCGAGTCAGATCTAATGAATAATTGCAAGGCCATGTGCGTCAACACCACGAAATGACATCAACGTGTTGCAGTTATGGCGCATCACTTTAGGTGGACTTGTCTTGGTGATCAAGCATCAAAGTCATACACAACAAGATTAATGTTTCCGGGTCAGGGTCACCAGTGGTGGAAAAAAAAAACTTGCATGGATGACGTTTATGTCTTCGACAACGTAAATGCTTCTGGAAAGTCCTTGACTACATCATAAAACAGATGATCGTCCGCGAATGATTCAATCATGTTCAGTTAATCTCACGTTAACCATCGCATGATGAGATTCATCAGCAGTTTAATTTTCCTGGATCTTCCAGTATCAGTGATAAACAATCGAACCAAGTTTAAAAGAACGTCACCGTGAATGGGCGGCATTTCCTTTGCTAAAACAAGCACCTCAGTGAAACATTGTCACTTTTTATACGAAATCCGCTATCACTATTTGAGTGAAACATTGTCACTTTTTATACGAAATTCGCCATCACTATTTGAGTGAATCATCGTCACTTTTTATACGAAATCCGCTATCACTATTTGAGTGAAACATTGTCACTTTTTATACGAAAACCGCCATCACTATTTGAGTGAATCATCGTCACTTTTTATACGAAATCCGCTATCACTATTTGAGTGAAACATCGTCATTTTTAATATATCAGCTATCACTATTTAAGTGAAACATCGTCACTTTTTATACGAAATCCGCTATCACTATTTGAGTGAAACATTATCACTTTTGATACGAAATCCGCTATCACTATTTGAGTAAAACATCGTCACTTTTTATACTAAATCCGCTATCACTATTTGAGTGAAACATCGTCACTTTTTATATGAAATCCGCTATCACTATTTGTGGGAAACAGTGTCACTTTTTATACGATATCAATTAACACTATTTGAGTGAAACCTTATCGTTTTGAAATTACCGTCTCATTGTTTGCGAGTTTAATTATTGTTTTGGAATTATACCCTGCTATTAATTTGCAAGAGTTGGCAGCCTTGATTCGCTTGCTTGGTTGAACTTTGAACATTCTTGAGCAAACATACATAACCCGTGTCTCACATTAGATACTGACACCAATGGGTCGCATTTATAATTAATCATCAACGATGTTCAAATCTCCTCTGGCCTTTAAAACTTTGATATTTTTAAACAATTTCTTTTTGTTTAGATATTAATATGAACATATAATCTTAATTGGAAACTATATCTGAGTATGTTTCTAGATCATTCTTAATGTGGACATTATCCTAAACAAAAAACCAATCTCATGTCATTTTGTAAACATTAGCATGGAAGTAAAAAGTTAAAATAAAATTAACTAAGCAATACAATTTGAAAGACCCAGTTATAACAGCTTTGATAAGAATGGTGTTTTACCTTGCATTTGGGGGATTCAAACTACGATCTCATTGGAATGCCTTGTCATATAATAGGAGTTCATTTTACCCACTCACCGGCGTTTACATGCTTATACCAGCAAACGAACCTTTCGTTCGTGTGATTATAACGATGAAACCTATTATTTTACTTAACAATCTAATTATTAAATTGTACCACAACAGTATTAAAACTCTGTTACTATCGGACTAAGTCACACAATAATGAATTATATCTAGTATTTGCAATAGGGATCAAATATAGATTAATGAGGAAGGGCGTTTACCCAATTATCCAGGTCATATGTAAACGAACAAGGAATAAAAGATAGCTAACTAGTTACCCTTTAATTAATCATTTAGTCTTTGGCTATATGAAAGTTACAAGCAAATTCAAATACTACTGGGACTAGAAGAACAGTTGCTTTTGAATGTAATATGTCATCGATAAAATTATCCAGTCAAATGATGATCGTCATATAATTTGAGAATGTACTGATCGTTAAATAGCATGCTTTCATTCACCTAAACTAAAATATGCTTTGTTTAAAAACATGAAGATGATTCATTTTTATGACCTTGAAAGATGTAGAGAGTCAATTCAGATTTTTTCAGTATATTGTCATTTGGTCGTTAGCTTAGTTCATATCTGATTTTGTTCAGATCATATTAATAACATTGTCAAATTTACCTTTGAACCCGTCCAGTACATCAAAATTTGAAGTCCACTTTTCCAAATAAAGTCTTAATAGGATTTACTTTAGCTTTCCTTCAGACAATGCTAGACTAATTCGGATATGCTAGAATGTGGATCAGAAGTCACGTACTGTTAATGACTATGAAACCTCAAGCAAAATGTACTCGATGCAGCTACAGTTGTTACAGTTTACGAAGGTATGTCAGTAGTGAAACATTTGTGGAAATAATGAATAAAATAAGCCTTTGTAACCTTCGATAACATTAACAAGCAGTGCCAATGAGTTACCTCCAACTTGTATGTAATGTGCATCTACGGATCATGTACGCACCTATAACGATCATGTTTCATAGGAGTAATAACAAAAACCTTGGCCTCCATACACGGTATTCGAATTGGGACATAATGGCAGTATTTTCAAAAATGATCTCTTCCAATGTAACTTAATTAATGTTCCATCTTGCTGTTTTGAGTAGCAAATCAAAAGCTATTATCTAATCAGACGCTTCTAGGTATCCAATCAACAATCGGAAATGTTATGTGTAGGCTCGTACAAATGTAACAAAAGAAAAGAGTGAAGTTAACAAGCTTTATAAATTTTAACAAAAATAATTCATTTTCCGAGAAAACACGGCAAAAATAATAAATATGACTTACGGTTTGTTAAGATAGTCCTAAAATTAATCCTAGAATTGAGAAAATTAAGACCTATCACTAAACAGTTCTGATTGAATCCAAATTCGAATCTCGATGAGTTCCAATATGGAAGGCGATGACGTCTGATGAAGTAGTTGTACTAACGGCAACAATTCCTCGTTGAAACACAATTTATAATGTTCTGTTTAGAATTTCTGAATAAATTTCCACAATATTTTTCTCCCAGAAATTTTATAGTTTTCTCGAGAGTGAGTTATAACTTTCCCAAAATAATAGATGAACTTCAAAACAAGCTGGCATCAACAATCAAGAACATCTTGAGCTCTGATGTGTAAGAATACGACTGCCTAGATTTCACTAAAACACATGTATTAAACCCAACTAAAAACATAATTTTGACACTTGAGATTGGTTATATAATCACTTAATCATCAAACCAAGCAATAAAAAATGTCATTAGTCACGATTGCAAGAAAAGCCCTATCTCTGAACCAAATTTTCACACTGGAAATAGAAAAGGGTTTGTTTAAAACGCGACTAACACATGGATTGAAAATAACCTTGGTAGTAGCCAATCGTATCCACCAGATGTTTGCAAGATCTATGAACTAAAGGGAGCTAAAAATAATGATAAAATAATACATGTTACGTTCTAATTCGACTGAACATTTTTTAAAATATCATATCCCGTAAAAATAGTCATAATAAAATGTAATGAAACAAAAATAAAAATGATTTTAAAATTAACACATACGCGATTTAGTTACATATTCATAACATACACGTCTGTGTATCCTATCGGATATTGTTATCCAATGGAAATTTTGGATATCCAGTCGGAAAATATCCAATCGAAAACTTCTGGGTATGGAATCGGAAACTATAATTCTATCAGAATTTCTGAATATCCAATCGAACACTTATCCCATCGGAAACGTCTGGTTCTCCAATCATAAACTTTTATCCAGTTGGAAACTTTTGAGTATCCAATCGAAAATTGTTAGCCGACCGGAAGCTTCTGTGTATCCAAATTCAAAAACTTGTACCTATTTGGAAGCTTGTGGGTATCTATTCGAAAATATTTATCCAATAGCTTAAGGTTATCCAATCGGAAATTATTATGCAATCGGAAATTTCTGGGTATCCAATTGGAAATTATTAACCATTTTTAACCGCAGATTAGTATTGTGTCAGACTCACTAACCTATGTAACAACCCTTGGCTTAACTCTCGTTTTGATAACTGATATTACACAATTAGACTTAATATTTTGACTAAATAGAAACATAGGAATTCTTTATAAAATTATAACGTTTGCTGGAATAGAGGCTACTTTGTAGGATCATTATTGCGTTTTCTCGCCTTATTATAATCTAATTCGTTTAAATAATCTCCCCATTAACACTTTCTCGGGTTTTAAGTATAATTTTCTCTCAGTTACTTATATCTTCATAGCGTACTACTGAAATAATCCGTATTTATAAAGAATTAGTAGAACTGACTGACCACACCGGCTAAAAATTTTCATTCACCCACCCATCTCTCTCTCTCTCTCTCTCTCTCTCTCTCTCTCTCTCTCTCTCTCTCTCTCTCTCTCTCTCTCTCTCTCTCTCTCTCTCTCTCTCTCTCTCTCTTGTTAGTGCTTATATGTCTAATATATGTTTGCCTATATATTTGTATTTGCATAATAGAGAGGACCAAGCAAATTAAGGAACATTTTTCCACTCCTTTTCCCGTAATACAGAAACGGAAAACTTCGATGCGTATGTAGCTTCTTAATAACCAGATAAGACTTGCTTCAACTCTATGTTCATGCAGTAAGTAACAGTGAAAAGCAAAACATTAACGTCTTTTAAAACTTAACAAGCAATTTAATTATTTAAGTAAATTATAAAAAAACAACGAAGAAATAAAAAATCTGAGAGGAAAGTATAATATTATGAAGTGAGTCCTAGCTAATCATTATAGAGATCACTGAAACGCCTAAATGAATGAAAAATGTTTATAGATTTCAAAACCTGAAATATACTGGTTCTCCAAGAACCAAGACATTGTCAAGATGTTGTCCATAATTCCTTCGAATATGTTTTAAAAGTTTCAGAAAAATATTATAGTCTAAATTATGAGCTCTTTCAGTTTTCACTAAACAGCCCAAGGAAATGTTTTCTCTCGAATAATATCTAACTACAACATATCAAACGTCTTGAGACTGACAACAGGGATACAAGAAATGTGAATGACTCCAAAATTGAAACGAAGCTGATTGGTCAGTTCTGTCTTTATATACAATGGACCTCAGCTTACAGAATCTACTACTTACTTTTGGTCAAACTTTCCTATTCATGTGACCTAGTCCAACCAATGGGAAGTTAATGAATCCTTCTAGAAACGTCAAAACCCATCAGCCAACAAGAAATTCAGCCATAGACGCCATATAAATCATATTGTCAAGATTACTATTAATAATTGTCAACATAGGCAAAAATCTATTTATATATTGTATGCAATCACATGTTTTTACCAGATACAGGTCATATAGGCAAAACTAATTAAAGATATTCAATATAAATTTACAGCTATGAAGTAAAATACCAAAATACCAAAACTATAATAGATAAAATTATGTACCAGGATTTACCATATATATATATATATATATATATATATATATATATATATATATATATATATATATATATATATATATATATATATATATATATATATATTGATGAAGAGTGGCATAGATCCAAAGATGCAGATGTATACTAAGTAGAATGGAAAGTGCTTTCACTAGATCCTACATGAGACTGCTTAGAACTACTGATATAATTTAAAAATATGATATCATACAGGTGAGATAGGTTTTATTTAATTAATTAATGTGTGTGTGTGTTTGTGCACACTTCAGATTTGCAGGCTGTGGCATAAAAAAGATTATAGTAATGATCATGACTTAAGTACTTTTTTAGGTTCGCTGATATTCAGTTTCTTTTATTTATGAAAATATTAGCACGTATCATATTATTTTGTTTAAATAAACTCATTTCTGCAACTGCCATGTTATTATCTCTTGCTTTGCTTTAAATTATGATAGACTATTGTGTTTGCAATAAAACGAATTTTATATGTAATCATTCAATTTTAGGCAGTTTTCGACGAAAAACATGGGACTTAGCCTTAAAGTCCGAGGTGATCCGTTTCTTGAGCAGAAACTGAACCGAATAGTTTCTGAGTGGCGTAACAATAGAAGTGGCGGTAATTCTGGATGGTACAACTATAGTGGTAGTGGAAGGTTAAGAGGAGAGAGTAACATAATTATTTCTGATTCAAGTAAGACTTTTTTTAACTCTGATTTAATTAATATTTTTATTAGTTTAAACTCTTTTTGATATAATACTTTTTTTAGTTTGAACTCTGGTTCAGGTAAGACCATGTTTAGTTTTTGAACTCTGGTTTAAGTAAGACCTGTCTTAAAGTTTGATCACTCAAGTTCAAGTAAGAGTTTCTTATTTTGAACTCCCTGATTTAAGTAAGACCATTTTAGTTTGAACTTCCTGATTAAAGTAAGACCTTTTCTAATGTGAACTCCCTGCTTTAAGTAAGACCATTTTAGTTTGATCTTCCTGATTATAGTAAGACATTTTCTAGTGTGAACTCTCTGGTTCAAGTAAGAAACATTTAGGTCTGACCTCTTGGGATTAGGTAAGAACGTTTTGTAGTTTGAACTTTCCATTTCAAGTAGGACCTTTTTATTATGAACTCCCTATTTCAAATAAGAACACTTTGTAATTTGACCTCTCTGATTCAAGTGAAACCTCCATTATTTGAACTCTAGTTCAAGCAAATCCATTTTAGGTTTGAACTCTTTAGTTCAAGTAAGACCTCCTTAGTTAATAGATTGAACTCTCTGGTTTAAGTTAGACCATTTTTATTTTATTTATGTTTTTGCTTTTTTAGCCTGGTTCTCAATGTGTGAAGTTAATCAGACCATGGTGGGAGCTGAAGTTCGGCAGTAATTTGGAAACTCTAAAATTTCCATCATGCCCTTATGTTCAAGTTTACTAAGGTTCACTATAATAACCTTTACTTATTTTAGCAGAGACACTAGAAAATTATCATCAGCTCTTGTCAAACTTCCACCTGTTTCAGCACCTAGCCAGCATACCAATACCATTGTCAGTGGTATGCGAAAAGGGTCTAACCTGGGATGGTTAACTACTGTTGAATAACATTGAACTGTTACATTACTGCTTTCAGATGGCACATCATAACTTATAAGAAGCAGTTAAGCGCCTTTAAATAGGCGAAACTGGCTAAAATAACGGTTGATCGTTATTTTTGTCGTATACCAATATATTTGTAACTCCAAACAGTTTACCACTTTTAACACATTAGACTGGTATCTTTGAAACACGCACCATCCAGTCAGATACATTTTATTTCGAGTACCACAGAAATGGATGTAGACAACATTGAAATCAGATATATCGTATTTCGAGTACAACATAAAATGATGTTAAAAAAACCATTGAAATCAGATACATCTTGTTTCGAGTAACACAGAAATGGATGTAGAAAACATTGAAATCAAATATAACTTATTGCAAGTATCACAGTAATGGATATAGAAAACAATGAAATCAGATATATCTTATTTCGAGTACCACAGAAATTGATATAGAAAACATTGAAATAAGATACATTTTAAATCGAGTACCACAGAAATGGGTGTAGAAAACATTGAAATCAAATATATCTTATTTCGAGTACCACAGAAATGGATATAGAAAACATTGAAATCAGCTATATATTTTATCGCGTACCACAGAAATGGATGTAGAAAACATTGAAATAAGATATATATTATTTCGAGCACCACAGAAATGGATGTAGTAAACATTGGAATAAGATATATTTTATTTCAAGTACCACAGAAATGGATGTAGTAAACATTGGAATAAGATATATCATATAGAAATTCGAGTACCACAGAAATAAATGTAGAAAACATTGAAATCAGATATATCATATTTCGAGTACCACATAAATGGATGTTGAAAACGTTGAAACAAAATATATATTATTTCCAGCACCACAGAAACGGTTGTAGAAAACATTGAAATCAAATATATTTTAGTTGGAGTACCACAGGAATGGTTGTAGAAAACATTGAAATCAGATTTTAAAAATATAGATATTTGTGTGTTTTAAAGCCAAACGTGGATAAGCAGGTCCATACATAGTTCAGTCAGCAGATTTGTAAAAAAAAGAAGAAATGAACAAATTAAATAAATAACCTCCATATCAAATTTTTTATTACTTATTCTTATTTCTGCACCAATTTATTACATTTCTGATGCAGAGTATATATCTCAATAATTCTGTAAACAAAAAACAAAAAAAAATAAAGATTTGATAAAATCCATCTGTAATGCTGTACTTTAAATGCGTCAAATAGCGGTAAATTTCTGTTTTGGGATCACTCCAAAGTACATGTCAACCGCTTTTTAATAGCTATTAACTAATACATTATATGACTGATCATTGCGTTTAAACAGAGATTGGCCGGTATCTTTTTTGGTTAACCACAGTGTAATGATAGTAAAGGACTATTTAAGTGCTGTACAGCTCTTTATGAACGTGCTGAACCGCTGTCTGAATACAATTTATGCAGTATCAATTATTTTACACTAAAAGGTGTATTGCTATTAATTTTTAATTAAGCACGTTTAATGTTGTTCGGAATATTTTAAATAAGAGTTTACCACTTATAAATAACAGTTCATTCTTACAAATTAGAGGTTCACGGGTATATTTAACAAACTACTGGCTGAGCTGTTTCAAAAAGTGGTTCACTACGTTAAAATTGCGGTAAAACTGTATCTTTAAACATGGGTTAAAACTCTAGTCAATCAAATGACTGGTTTTATATATTGCTTTAATTAATGTCAAAATAATACAATAGCTCCAAAAGGATCCAGTATTACAGTGGCAGTGGTGGACAGATATTTGTATCAACTAGTAAATACACGAAGAAAGAATGAAAGTTGAAAAGAAAAGGATATTAAATAAATAAGAGTGACAATGAAAGAGTATATTATTTTGTACATGATTTTACTTGCTGCCTCATTCTAAATTAATTTGAAGATACGAGAGAGAGAGAGAGAGAGAGAGAGAGAGAGAGAGAGAGAGAGAGAGAGAGAGAGAGAGAGAGAGTTAATAAAAATATAAAGAATAATTTTATTTATAACGACATCAAGCGAACTTGAAAAACAGTTACAAAACAATGTAAAATATAAACATGAAGTTAAAATTATTATTGTTTTGCATAAAATGTTCCACATGTTTACTTTTGCAGCAGGTTACAATTACCTAGGACGACAATCATACATCCCAAATCAACAAGTCCAATCCACTACAAATAGTCCGTCACGGACTGTCAGTCAACCTCGAGTCATTAGCCCTGAACCTACAAAGGATACCAGCTCTTCCAAAGGTAGTATGCATTACGTTCTCACTTCCACAGAGGTATTACGGCTTTTTGGTTTTAAACTAAGTAGCGGAAAAAGTAAAAGCTGCAAGTGAAGTAAAATTTAACAATTAATTTATTTCTCTGGAATATACAAAGTGAAAATTTAAAAGGAACTTAAACTAATCCCTAATGCTTCTAAACGTTCTATCATAAATCCGAAAGTATGAAGTGTTCCGAATGAACTCCAGTTGTGTTAGGAATTAATTCCAATCTTGAATGTGCTGTTTTCTGAAAAACAACTCCATTATTTTACTGGAAAAGTTTCCAAACTGTAAACAAATTTCGTTTCTAGAATCTTTTAAGGTCGGAATCAAGGCTGTGTCTAGAATTTAGACTCGAGGATACCATGCATAATTTATAAGGCAGTTTCTGATGAAATGTAAAATATGGTAAAAATATTTCAGATTTTATTTTACATCATACGATAATATCACCGTCTATTAACGTGCAAAAATTACGATATCTCCGATAACTTGTAACAATATATGGTAAACATAATAGTATATGGTAACATTTATAATAACAAGTAATATTTTATGGTAGTATCTCAGATAACATGTAACAATATATGGCAACATCTCTTTTTTGGTAACATGTGACATACCAATTCAGTAGACTTAAAACAATTTTCTTCATGTTTTAAACTCCCCCCTCTCTCTCTCTCTCTCTCTCTCTCTCTCTCTCTCTCTCTCTCTCTCTCTCTCTCTCTCTCTCTCTCTCTCTCTCTCTCTCTCTCTCTCTCTCTGGCTTTGCAATACAATTTTTTATAATAGCATTAAGTAAACTTAATCGTCCTTGGTTATAAAGCCGTGTTATTCAGCATATAATTTTTCTCTTTTCTCATGAAGTTGTGTTCTGTGCCTACATATACCATGTGTACAACTCGCATTCGTCTACTCTGTTGTTAGCTATTGTACGTAGGTTTTAAAGTTTTCTGCCACAACATTGCTTGACATTGTAGATAACGCTTAAAACCTCTACTTCTATCATCCATTGTGACTAACTACACGATATCACACCATCGCTATCACAACGTTGATCTCTTGTATTGAGCAACACTACTAGCTTGATTGCGGTGAAGCACTTGCTGTACTCTTACCTTGAGGTTAATTGCATTGTATCCATCTGCATCTCCATCCATCAGTATTTTTGTCTACTATTTTGTTTCTGCGAAATGACTCCACCTCAAGTTGTCCACCAAAGATCATTACCAAACTTTGTAAGACGCTTTTCGGAGAAGAGGGGAAAAGGATGGAAAAAAGCCTCTGATTTTGTGGTGAAAAGATCAAATTCAAGGTAACAGGGTCGGAAAGAAGAAACTTTGCACACAATATATCCGTTCTCAATACAACACAAATTGATAAAAACTTTTCACATGGTGTTTGCATTCGAGATAAGAAAAACATCTAATGATTTTGGTTTCCAAAACCTAAATCACAGTAACGCAATAAAGATAGTTTATGCATGCTATTTTTAATGCTGTAGAGCCTAATTTGACCAAACTTTATAGATTGTTTGCATTGAAGAACTAAAAAAAATTGTTCCTCAGAACTACTTAGGTTCTTTACTGATAGCTCGTAATTGTATTTAAGAAATGAAACTTCATTTTCAAGGCGGATTTAAGGTAATAAAGGTGACGGTTAGAGTTGCTAAAAAAAAAAACAAAAAAAAACGAAAACCATTTGCGCAAGAGAAGTCGAGTCCTGAGCGACAAATCATGAACAAATATGTAGATAAATTGTGGTCGCAACAGAAAAAGTCGCCTATATATTTTTGGGTCAAAAGGTCAAAGGTAAAAGATTTAATTTTAATGGTTTGCATACACCAGACCTGTATGCTTAAACCAATCGTCTCCTCAATTTTCTACTTTGTCATTTTGTATGCATAGATAAATTATGCCTTTTATTTTGTTCACATCAATTATGTCTTTATTTTGATTGCATAGATAAATTAGGTCCTTTTTTGTACAGATAGATAAAATAGGCCTTTCATTTTCTATGCGTAGATAATATATGCCTTTTATTTTGTATACATAAATTAGGCCTTTAATTTGTGCACATAGGTAAATTAGGCCTTTTATTTTGCACCCATAAGTTAGGCCTTTATTTTGTACTCACAATTTAATCCTCCTGTATACATAGAAAAAGTCCTTGAACAAGAATCTTCGTTAAAATGCAATGAGCCCTTCAACAAAAGGACGCAAGATGAATTTGAAGAGCTAGATTGTTTAGAATTAAGAACATTCTTCTCTCTCTCTCCATTTATTTATATCCACATTATATATATATATATATATATATATATATATATATATATATATATATATATATATATATATATATATATATATATATATATATATATATATATGACTTTCTAAATAGATGAATTGTATCTATTTTCAGAAGATGGGAGCTGGTGCGTTATTTTGTAAGTGGAAGGCAGCATATTGCTTATACTGAGTCTTGATAATGACTAGTCTTCCGAGCTGAATTTCAATATCCCCAGTAATAAAATCAGACATCCATTGAAATGGACTGAGTTTATGAGGTTATGAGTGTTTAATTGTATTACCTGTCTGTCTGGTCTATTCATTGTAATGAATCATATATATATATATATATATATATATATATATATATATATATATATATATATATATATATATATATATATATATATATATATATATATATATATATATATATATATATATATACAAACGCAACGTTTTTGTGTTTATTTGTTTGTCGTAACTATGTTTTGTATTTGCCTTTGAAAAATACTCATTAAGAGTCGAAAGCGCTTAGGCTAGTTAGTTACTAGTTTCGTACTGTTCGTCGTCAGTTTATTGCATCTATATATATATATATATATATATATATATATATATATATATATATATATATATATATATATATATATATATATACATTGACAGTAATGATTACATTATTTAAACTATGCATTACATCTGCCTCTTCTTGGGTCTAAGGGTGTGTCATTAATGCAATTGCCAAAGTGATATTTGTTTTATTAATATTGTATGTTCCTTCTTTTGAAGTAACAAAATCTCATTTCATTTGATGTTGTAAATTTCTCAGTATAAGGATGTTAACTTACACTGCGTGCAAACAAAAGTTAAAATATGAATAAAAATGACAATAACTATCTCATTCTTCTCAGTATTGTTCTGTATACACCAGCACATGGTGTGTCACACTGATAATTATACAAATAATTAATCACCTCATTATTTACTGCACACATCATTCACATTTATGAGGAGGTTGCGATAAACCATACGAGCTATATATTTTCTTGAACTTAAAATGATAGACAACTTAATAACCTTAATCTCATTCCCATACTAAACATATGGACGATTTTTTGACCCCATAGACCCATAGGATTTCACATGTAACACACATAGAACCATTTCCATATTAAACCTATTAACCCATAATAGTTCACATTTCAGCCCCTTAGAACAATTTCCATGTTACACCTATTAACCCGTAATATTTCACATAAAACCCCATAGAACCATTTCCATGTTACATCTATTAACCCATAATATTTCACATATAACCCCCATAGAACCATTTCCATGTTACACCTATTAACCCATAATATTTCATATATAACCCCATTAGAACCATTTCCATGTTACACCTATTAACCCATAATATTTCACATAAAACCCACACACAACCATTTCCATGTTACACCTATTAACCCATAATATTTCACATAAAACCCACACACAAACATTTCCATGTTACACTTATTAACCCATAATATTTCACATATAACCCCCATAGAACCATTTCCATGTTACACTTATAAACCCATAATATTTCATATATAACCCCCATAGAACGATTTCCATGTTACACCTATTAACCCATAATATTTCACATAAAACCTACACACAACCATTTCCATGTTACACCTATTAACCCATAATATTTCACATATAACCCCCATAAAACTATTTCCATGTTACACCTATTAACCCATATGATTTCACATATAACCCCCATAGAACCATTTCCATGTTACAATTATTAACCCATAATATTTCACATAAAACCCCCATAGAACCATTTCCATGTTAAACCTATTAACCCATAATATTTCACATATAAACCCCCATTTAACCATTTCCATGTTACACCTATTAACCCATAATATTTTACAAATAACCCACATAGAACCATTTCCATGTTACACCTATTAATCCATAATATTTCACATATAACCTCCATAGAACCATTTCCATGTTACACCTATTAACCCATAATATTTCACATAAGACCCCCATTTAACCATTTCCATGTTGCACCTATTAACCCATAATATTTCGCATATAACCCCCATAGAACCATTTCCATGTTACACCTATTAACCTGTAGAATTTCACCTATGAGCCTCATAGAACCATTTCCATGTTACACCTATTAACCCATAATATTTCACATATAACCCCCATAGAACCATTTCCATGTTACACCTATTAACCCATAGGATTTCACATATAAGCCTCATTAGATATTTTTTCCATTAGTGTAAACATAGAACACTTACAACATATCAAAATGTGCACATATTACAAATGGACAATCAAACACAGAGTGTGAAGTTGTAAACGATGTTCCTTTAATTTTACTAAATCAAGACATTTTACATACATATACCTGTGCGGAAAGTCTAAATATAATTTTATATGACACAGATAATATAATGGTTCAAAGGTTGGGGAACCTTGAATCAACTGACGAAAATAATTGTTAATTATCTTCAAATAGATCGATCTTTTGATGGGAAGTTGATATTTTGGCGCCCAAATAACGGTCTACTTGAAATTAGAGTGTGTTTTGAATGGCATGAATAACAGATAAACGAAATGATGCCATTAAAAGCATTAAAACATTAAAAAATGAACTCAGTCATTTGATTAAATATCTTAATATTCCACAATTTAAAAACTCTAATTTAAATTTAATAACTTTTATAATAATAATAATAATAATAATAATAATAATAATAATAATAATAATAATAATAATACGATTTAACCTAATCTACTTGCTGGCACTACCTTTTAAGTCCAAGAAGTATGTGCTGTGACCTGCAAGGTGAGGTAGCAGCCTGCTTGCAATTAAAGCGAGGTAACTCGTTAAGCCATATTGCTATGCAGAAAGTAAACAATTTCACTTGAAGTCATCCTAAATAATACAATATAACTATAACATCATTTATGGAAACCATTTTATCTATTGAAGACCATTCATTGCACTAAATTAGTTATAATTAACAAATTAAAAGCTTAAAATAATTAGAGCACAAATATGGATTTATCAAAATTTATTGTATAGTCTTCAATGAAAATATATTTTAAAAATAAAAAACCAGGAAGAAACACAAAGAATTCAAATAAATAAAATAACCAAGGTAAACAAAATAGAAATTCTCAAAAAATCTTTGCCCTCTCTTGAATTTATGTTGCTTCAGCAAAAAAAAAAACAAAGCGTACAATATAAAAAAGAAGCTACATGTTGTAACAAAGCACTCTTGATCGATAGATGTATAAAATGCAAAGTTCGATTCTTTTGTGTGTAAGCCGTCGTGAAATTTACAGGATTGTAAACGCACCAAACTTCAATAAGCATCAGATTTGACCACATTGCTTCAATGTAGAAATACCTTTTGAAACATGTTAGAAGACTTTCACTATTGACAACTAAGGCTGAATCAAAGAACCATAGATTTTTTTTCTAAACTGTGTATCCATTTTATAATTGTGCAATATTGCTTGCATGAGTCATGGTATCAATGCTCTTTTAACGACGACGTGTTGCTGTGTGCTTGCGCGAATGTGCATTGGGGTTTTTTTTCGGGGAAGGGGTAGCTTTTCTCGGGAAGTAGCCTTCCTTTACTATTGCAATGAATATGGTTTAAAAATCTAGATTGTTCTTTGGATGGCGTTTCACAATGTTTTTGGTAAATGTGTTTTTTCAACTCCAAAAGTTACTTCCAAATGTACTCTTCTAAACTGTGCATTTACGTTAATGTATTTTCGATGAATGGTGATAAATGTGCTAAAGATGGTTCACGTGTAAACATTTTTCAACAATCTGAGTCTCTAACTCGCACAAAAAAAACTTTGTGAAGTGTTGTCGTGAGGCAGTACTTTCTATGAAAGTAGTTTCCCACCTCTTAATCTCCAAGAGTTTTACCGACCTCATTGCATTGAATTGACAGGAATCAATGTCTGATCATTTGTAGACCCTCATTTACCAGTTGTCACAATAATTATACTATTGAGAATGCATGAGTTCTGTACCTTTCATTTGAAACTCAACCAATAAAGTGCTAAATGCGTAATCTTAGTTCCCAAGGATACCAAGAAAGTTTCTCTTCTAAAGTAATAAAGTATCCATAGGTAAAATAATTTGAACCGAATGACCAGAAGAATTCGGATAGCAGGGGGACAATGTGGCGTGTTCGTTGTAAGCTGCAGTGTTATATTTCAATTTCGTAGAATTTCACGTCCCAGCTGAAATATTTGCTTGCCCTCCTTTACACATGTACACAAATCCTCGTCTAGTTGACGCCTTAGGAACGAACATTTTCAGACATGCTGGTAACATCCCTTTGAAACAAATCAGCAGACTGACAAAATCCCAATAACCAGGCAAAGTCACAGGAAGCTTCTGATGTCCTTTCCTTTGCAATTTCCCGTAAATCCAGTTTATTATGAAAAGATCAACTTCACTGGAGCTTGTGGACTGAATAGTGAATAAATAATTTAGAGTGCGGGATGATATTCATATATTGACAAGCGGGCGGCATTATGTTCTTAAGTGGAATAAGACCGTCCTCCATCGGTCTGGTCGCAATGCGAATGACTAAAAGCATGGACGTCTTTCTACCAGATATACTGTCTTGAGTATCCTGGGGCGTAGAAAGAGGTTCGCCACAAACAACTGATCATGACTTTTACAATCACACATCATCCTTTGTTCATTTCCACGTGTTCCAAGCCAGTACCTAATTAGTGCCATTTCCACGTGTTTCAAGCCAGTACCTAATTAGTACCATTTCCACGTGTTTCAAGCCAGTACCTAATTAGTACCATTTCCACGTGTTCCAAGCCAGTACCTAATTAGTACCATTTCGACGTGTTTCAAGCCAGTACCTAATTAGTACCATTTCGACGTGTTTCAAGCCAGTACCTAATTAGTACCATTTCCACGTGTTTCAAGCCAGTACCTAATTAGTACCATTTCCACGTGTTTCAAGCCAGTACCTAATTAGTACCATTTCGACGTGTTTCAAGCCAGTACCTAATTAGTACCATTTCGACGTGTTCCAAGCCAGTACCTAATTAGTACCATTTCCACGTGTTCCAAGCCAGTACCTAAGTAGTACCATTTCCACGTGTTCCAAGTCGGTAACGAAGTATTACCATTTCCACGTGTTTCAAGCCAGTACCTAATTAGTACCATTTCCACGTGTTTCAAGCCAGTACCTAATTAGTACCATTTCGACGTGTTTCAAGCCAGTACCTAATTAGTACCATTTCGACGTGTTCCAAGCCAGTACCTAATTAGTACCATTTCCACGTGTTCCAAGCCAGTACCTAAGTAGTACCATTTCCACGTGTTCCAAGTCGGTAACGAAGTATTACCATTTCCACGTGTTTCAAGCCAGTACCTAAGTAGTACCATTTCCACGTGTTCCAAGCCAGTACCTAAGTAGTACTATTTCCACGTGTTCCAAGTCAGTACCTAAGTAGTACCATTTCCACGTGTTCCAAGCCAGTACCAAAGTAGTACCATTTCCACGTGTTCCAAGTCGGTACCTAAGTTGTACCATTTCCACGTGTTCCAAGCCAGTACCTAATTAGTACCATTTCCAAAATTAGCCTTTTTCTTTTATGTGTGACTCACGATGGGTTAACAACTCGCTTATTCTTTCAGAAACAGTGACATATCCCGAAAAAAAGATCCTTTCTAGCCGTCGTCATGTAGAACTTTACGTTTGATTAGATCTTCATATTGGTAAATGCGTTTCATGTAAGCATGTTCGCTGTTGGAAATAAAGTATATTTACAGATCGACATTCTGATGCCTTGTAGAAAAATCGTGTCATCCTGATAATCCTCCATGTTAACTTTGCAAGGACTGAGTGGTTTGATGACTGACACATAATAGTCTTCAACGATATGTTGCAATTCTCGATCTGATTTAAAATTAAAATAGAAATTGTGTTGCCACATTTCCACCCCTCGGTATACTTACGTTTTCCAACTCTGACATAATAGATACATTCATTTATTCATATCTTCCATGGTCTTCACTGTAGAGGGATTTTTCAGGATAACGTGTGTAACCTCCATTTACACAGTAGACGGATTTTTTAGGATAACGTATGTAACCTCCATTTACACAGTATACGGATTTTTTAGGATAATATATGTAACATCCATCTACACTGTATACGGATTTTTCAGGATAACGTATGTAACATCCATTTACACAGTATACGGATTTTTTAGGATAACGTATGTAACATCCATCTACACTGTATACGAATTTTTCAGGATAACGTATGTAACATCCATCTACACTGTATATGGATTTTTCAGGATAGCGTATGTAACATCCATCTACACTGTATACGGATTTTTCAGGATAACATATGTAACATCCATCTACACTGTATACGGATTTTTCAGGATAACATATGTAACATCCATCTACACTGTATACGGATTTTTCAGGATAGCGTGTGTAACATCCATTGCCATGAACTTCGTACATGATCCGTGTTTCCAATTAATGAACATCGACTGATTCAGATCAATTTTCTTATCTCCTCCATTTATTATATATTACATCGATTTGTCTTGGGTCTGGCACTATTACTACAGGCAACTCAAAGCCTTGGCCGAATACTGATTCATGCACTTTGAGGTAATACAATAGTTATGGTGTTATCTGGTATGCAATCTGTGCTGAACAAGATCGACAAGATCTGGTAATGGTAGAAGCTTCCTTCTATTGATCGGTACGCGAGCTTGAGGATTACCTGTCAAAATGTTCTACAACATCGTCGTAGAATGTCAGAATATGAAACAGTAAATGCATGGAATAAATACAAAGCACACTGACTGGCTGAGCCTGCGTATAAAAAGAGTACAAATTTGCATCAGTTCTCAAAGAATCAAGCTGTGGATTAGTGTCTGAAGCCCCATGCAGATCTCTAACATGCTATTCTATTCATTTATGTGACGGTGAAGTGGTCGCTTGACGAAAGAACATAGTTCGACGTATTTATGAAGAGCATCTCTGTTGAAAGGCATGTGTCTCTAAACTAGAGTACTAAGTACTATACATATTAGATGAACCTTAATACTGTAAAATTTGAGATGTGGAACAACTTAGTTAACACGCTACTCATAATAACCGTTCATTTCAGCTAGACCCATAATACTACAAACGGAATATTTATCAGTTTTGCCAACTTATGTCTTTTTTTTCTTCTGATGGATATATATATATATATATATATATATATATATATATATATATATATATATATATATATATATATATATATATATATATATAGTTTAATACGAACGATACTATCATACAGGTTAGAGAAATTAAATACGTAGTCTACGGCGTTTCGAACCCAGGTCCGCGAGTAAATGGCACCCATCGCCTTGCCGACACGCACCAACCCATATACCGTCACCAAAAAATGATGGCACTGAATCGTTGTTATATAAGCTCGTGCGTAGCAGACACACAGTCGTTCCAGATTCCTATTAAAGAAATCAAGGTATATAGGATTTTTTGTATAACAATTGATTATAAATATATACCAGGCAGAACATGCGAATGTGTCTGCTACGCACGAGCTTATATAACAACGATTCAGTGCTATCATTGTTTTGGTGATGCGTGCTTAGTCCTCACGGTATATGAGTTGGTGCGTGCAGGCAAGGCGATGGGTGCCATTTTTTTCGCGGACCTGGCTTCGAAACTAAGTAGAGTACGAATTTAATTTCTCTAACCTGTATGATAGTAGTATTGTTTGTATTAAACTATTATTTCTGCTTACTATTATCAAGATTCTACTACAGAATCCAGGGATTATTTTATATATGTTTTGTATTTGCCTTTGAAAAAGATTCATTATGAGTCGAAAGCGCTCAGGCTAGTTAGTTACTAGTTTCGCACTGTTCGTCGTCAGTTTATATTGCATCTATTTTAATCAATCCCTGACACGTGATCCCTGATCCCTTGGTGGATCCAGTGCGCTTGAAAGGGTTGTTATTCGCCATATGATTTGTATTCTTTATATATATATATATATATATATATATATATATATATATATATATATATATATATATATATATATATATATATATATAATCGCTATCTTTTTAGCAGCATCTTAAGAAAGCATTCAAAATGGAGGCTTGAAATCTAGTTACAAAGGTTGCCACAGATCTTAACTCATGTCCAAGTTAATGATATTAGTTTTGGTTAGATGGATCAAATTTTGGATGAATACATAAGTTTTGTTTTCAAATTTATTGTTAATGCTATAATACTTTGTGTTACAGAGGTTAATATTATGTGGGCAGGGCATCAAGCCCATCATAGCTCTGAAGATTGCAATCAATGATACATAGATACGAGTCATGGGTGAGTTATCTCCCCCAGCAATGCACATGAACCCAATATTATATACATGTCAACTAGCTACACTTTTGACCTCTGGCATCAATTAAGTTAAAAGCAATATCTCCACACGAGGGAAAATTTAAGATGCAATAAAAAACAATAAATCTTTTTGATTGCTTTAAATATGGTAGCTGTGAGGTGTTTCTAGAAGGCCAAAAGGTATTTTGCTAGCAGTACACAGTTTGAGTTAGCTCACATTTGTCAGCTTGAGCATGCATGTAATTTTACAATGCTTGTTACACCATGCTTAGAGTGATGCACTACTGATTGAGAAGATTTAGAATTTTCATAAATTACTGTGGATTTGCATTTCCAGAGTACCAGATATATTTTTTATTTTATTATTGTATAGTTTTCAGAAGGTAGTGACCAAATGTAAAATGACCCACCAGTTAAAAAAGTAGGATTTTGTCCTTCTCTGATTAGAGACATAACCAGCTATTTAGTTAGAATCTTTTCCTTGTCATATTTGAGTTATGGCCACAGCTTTAAATGAAAATGTCAAGTTTTGGGAATACACAAAAATGGCACCCTAGAAATTGAATGAATCCGCAGTGCATTTATAGTCCAGCCTCCTATTTCACTCACCACCTGTTAACAGCCACATTTTCATATTCAATATATTGTTTTCCTTTTTACTGTTTCCACCCCTGTATATCTGACTTCCTTTCCATTATTTTCTCCACTCTGTATGAAACATCCCTTAGGGTAACAAGGCTGACGAATTGTAGAAATTGTGAACATAAAAATTATCCTTGGTTTCTAAATCCTCTGTACCTGTATGAGATATACATATAAAAGTATTCATATTTATAAAGGTCTTAGAAGCATTCATTTGTATTGAGAAACAGTATTAACTTTACATGATGCTGTGATATTTCATTTTTAAATTTCTTGCAAATTAGTGAACCATGCCAGGGAGTTTGTGTGTGTTTGTGTGTGTGTGTGTGTGTGTGTGTGTTAAGATCAGGATGGAAAATCGTATTAATTTAATACCCCATATTCCCAGTCAAATGATGATGTAGGGGAACATCTAAAATCCTGACAACTTATGTTCAATAAAACGAATGCCATTTATAACATTTTCATTTACAGAGTTATAATAATTTATTGTAAATCCAGATTCAAGGTTTGCCATATTGTGAGTCACATAAATCTAACTTGTGTAAAGTAAGTATAATAAATAATACTACCAAATATAAATATGTGGAGAATATCTGCAATAATTCGGTAATACCAATTATGCATGTAGTCTGACAGAATTTCAGTAGTTATTAGTATATCAAATTTTAGATTCCCATGTTTTAATTCGTCCAGATTTTGGAAACTCTACAAACATCGTTTTCTGAGTATTCAATTACGTATTCAGCATGAGTCTTCATCTATGTAAACATCATCACTTTGAAAGCAAAAATATTAATATTCATCAACCAATTGTAATTGAGACAGTATTAATTCGGTTTTTGTTAATCATTTTTAATCCTCTCATAATATGCAGTGTAAGAAAAATCGTATTTTTAAGTTCAGGTGAAATTATTTTGAGTGTATTGTGAAAGCCTTGCGTTATGAAGTTTCTGATTTCGTGATAAATTAAAATCAAAATTGCTGTACTTAAATTTAACTGTAAATATGTAATTAAGAGAAACAGGAGAGAGAACATGATATAAGTCCAATATAATTTTATTTTAATTTATGAGTCTCATTATACATAACAAACATTTATTCTTTCAGTGATATTTTGTCTTTTTCGATGTACTTATAAAGAAATATTAGCACCAAAACAATTTTCATGGATCAGTCTTTTCACATCGAACCAGGCGAATAAGGCATTGAAAATCCTGACAAACAGTATTAATAATACATACCCAGAGTAGAGTGCAATGAAGAAAAAAAAAAGATTATTCAAACATCATTAATATCCTGTTAGATTTTCACACAACGAGTGGGGGTTTAAGTATGATAGCTCGTTTGTTCTGTTACCAACCTATGTTCTTAAAGTAACAGAAATCCTAAAAATATCAAAAAAAGAGAAAGGAAGAATGAATGAAAGAAGAAAATTTACTTTAGCGATGTGTTATCACACACACACGCACACACACACATATATATATATATATATATATATATATATATATATATATATATATCTATATATATATATATATATATATATATATATATATATATATATATATATATATATATATATATATATATATATATATATATAGTTTCATTTACATACCGTGTATTATCAAATAGAAATCCAGCTGTTTTATATCACTGATGGTCAAATTTGGCCTTGTCTTGTAAATGAATTGCAATATGTCAATTTCTTCGACTTTCTTCTAATTCTATCAGAAGATGAACACATGGTCAAATGGGTCAAAGCCATCATGCATTAGGGATAGGTCTTCATTGCAGTCACGGTTTCTATTCATGACTGGAAAGACTTATGAATATCTGTCATTCAATCGGCGTTATCCGTTTATTTTAAATGTATCAAACTTGTTTCATTGAATGGGATATATGAAACATGGCAATTTCATACTAATATCCCAAAACAAGCCAGTTCAATATGTAAGCATATGAATTTCAAACTACGTGACATATTTTGCATATGAATTTCATATGTTTTGAGTATGCTTGACTCATGCGTTCGAACATTTGCGTATATAGATGTATTTAGAGATATATGTATGTAGAGAAAGAGACAGAGACAAACAGATGTGTGCTTGTGTCTGTGTGTGCAGCATGTATTGAAGTTTAGCTTCATTAACACATACAGCAATGAAAGATTAATTCTTATCATAATTGACAAAAACACGTCACTAACTTTCGAATTCAATATGAGTTGAGTGCTAAATGTGATTCAGAAAGGTCTAACGTCACTTCTAATCTTATCGATTTTACCAAAGAAGGCTTAGCTGAAGACATAAAGAACGATCTGCGAGAAATTCTGCTGTCTTCACGACGACGAAATGAGTCAGTGCTCTAGTTGTATTTTATTTGACTGCTCTCTCATCATTTCCTTCCTATACCAGATTTACCAGGTTAGTAATAGCTGAATCATATTATGTATATTTATGGAGGGGGTCTCTCTCGCAAACCGTCAATATTACATTTTTGCCCACAATATTAAAAAAAATTATTTCTTGGGATACGTTTTGTTAGTAAGCAAACATGTTCAACGTAAAAACTTCTTAGCATTATCAACGCATTTCAAATATTAACAAGACGGTAATATGGTCATGGAAATATTGATATTAGGTAATTTTTTAAAATCAAATCTTTAGAAATTCGTACTAATTTATTTTAAAACTAGTTGTGATATGTTACGTTATTCTACATGTAAGGGGATGTGTGTGTGTGTGTGTGTGTGATTTAGATTTGTAACATAACTTTAACAATGTTTCAGTCATATCGCTACGATGTCTGCAGTGAGACAGTTTATAGTGATGTCTAGCACTGGGGCATCATGCCGCAGACATGTGACATTATGTTCCACCGATTCTTATTATTCTGACACCAGGCCGACATTCCTAACACTAACCTCTTGATGCTGAGCACCAAGCGAGGCAACTGTTAGTACCATTTTTAAAGTCTTTGGTATGACTGGGTCGGAGTTCAAACCCGCGACCTCCCGCATCCGAGGCATAAGTTCTAACCTCTAGGCCACGGGAGCGGTCCATGTAAGAGGAAGCATGTACGTTTAACTATCATGTTCACATGTATACCGCCTGTGTCTGTTTAATGCTTGGCGAGATCAATTGCAAGTAAGGACCACTGATCTTATAAGGTCGTGTTCAATATGTCCGTTGTACATGAATATTACAATTGCGTATTAAAACCACTTGTAAGAGGTTTTTCAAGAGGTTTGTATGCAATGGCTTTGTTGTACATACATAGCCCTTCTTTCAAAGCTCCTATTCATAAGACAATTTAAATGGTATACTGAGTTGCCATCAAACAACTGCTTAAACAATCTTATGCAGACTATCTATCTATCTATCTATCTATCTATCTATCTATCTATCTATCTATCTATCTATCTATCTATCTATCTATCTATCTATCTATCTATCTATCTATCTATCTATCTATCTATCTATCTATCTATCTATCTATCTATCTATCTATCTATCTATCTATCTATCTATCTATCTATCTATCTATCTATCTATCTATCTATCTATCTATCTATCTATCTATCTATCTATCTATCTATCTATCTATCTATCTATCTATCTATCTATCTATCTATCTATCTATCTATCTATCTATCTATCTATCTATCTATCTATCTATCTATCTATCTATCTATCTATCTATCTATCTATCTATCTATCTATCTATCTATCTATCTATCTATCTATCTATCTATCTATCTATCTATCTATCTATCTATCTATCTATCTATCTATCTATCTATCTATCTATCTATCTATCTATCTATCTATCTATCTATCTATCTATCTATCTATCTATCTATCTATCTATCTATCTATCTATCTATCTATATCTCTATATATCTATCTATCTATCTATCTATATATATATATATATATATATATATATATATATATATATATATATGTGGTGTGTGTTTGAATACGACTACCATTTTGCCTTTCAATAATTTTTGTATTCATTTACGTTCGCCCTTTTCAAAATCGGACAGCATATGAAAAATTAATTTTCTTATATGAATTTGTATCGAATCCATCAGGGATGTTGCTGATCAATGGTTATATGTTCAGTTTAACCGTTTTCCGATCCTGTACGTTATGACAAATAGCATTAGGTGCGCACACATTACTGTCCGCTTATGTTTTAAATTGCAAAAGACAGCTCTCAGTAAGCAAACAATATTGCCCTTTTATGTTTCATATTTATGAATTCAAGCATGTTTAAAAAAGAAACAAAGGAATTTTTTAAAAAACCTGTTCTTTTCGTGCTGTAATTTGAGGATGGTGATAGAATTTTCATTTTATAATTATTACACAAGTTTAAAATTGTTGAATCTTGATGCCATAAGACGTCTATATAGGGTGCTTTTGCAACCTAAGATAATAAAATCTTCTGAACAAAATATTGATATATCTGCATACGTCCTATCAAAATCTTCATTTTTTCGTCTAGTAATGGCGATAGATTAAAGACCCGTTTGAAAGCGTAGTGTGCGCAGGGTAAACTGTAAGCTCAATAATTGTCCTGTAAAACATTATATCATGCATTATACACAGGGCAGTGTTTTCTTGGATGCTTGTTTAGGTGGAGCAGTGAAAGATGGAGACAGATGAGTATAAGTTTATTGTTAAAAGAGGCATTGCTGCGAGGTGAGGTCTACGATGATGCGTATTCGTCCTGGGTATCGTTTCAAGCATATCAACGGTACAGGACTACAACCAATTGGCCATTTGTCTATATTCGCAAACCAAACAAACTTAATAGTTAAATATGTTATGTTTGCCCATATAGTGTGCATATGAATCCAACTTTCGCTTGATTTGCTTGTGTGTGCATTTCGCCACAATTCTTGTACCCTACACCTTCTACTTTGTGATAGTATATTGGTTGTTTGTAAAACAAAAATCATAAGCGCTGGTCAATAAACACGGCACCAGATATTGGAGAGTAATAAAGTGTGTTCAGGATAGTAGGATAGGATCAATGTATTGGATGATATTCACAAATGTGTTGGATAGGACTCCAAAAGTAAGTGTTAGATAGTACTCAAAGTGTCGGTGCTGGATAGTAGTGAGAAATATGTATATCTGTCTTTTATCACATCCATGTTAAATTCTTTTTTTTGGCAAGGGTACAACCTCCTGTTTAAACAGAAGTCCCTTTGAAGCTAAATTGGCCGAATCCATTGTCGCTATGTTCAGTTCTCCAATCACTCCATGTTAAATTTCACGGAGTTAAATTCCCCTTGACGTCAAAGTATATCAGGATGTGATTGTAATGTATTTTCAATTGACGCTAAACTATCCCCATATACTACTCCTTTGCCAGCGAAACGTGATTCTGATTGTCATATAATTTATAGTGGACATTGATGTCGTCAAGGGGGTCAAATCTCTCCTTATTTGTTTCTATTAGCAGCAAAATTTTCATGAATTATGGTTCATAACAATGTTAAAGGCATATACATAAATGTATCTGAAAATAAACTGGTACAATATGCTGATGATACTTGGATCTGTTAAATGCACGTGGATCTGTTAAATGCACGTGGATCTGTTAAATGCACCAGAGAACTTCTTGCATGTCAAGGTAGTAATAGTATATGTATTTGCCTTGATGTCAGGACTAAAATTGAATATCAATAAAAGTTATACAAAATAAGGGCTTTTAAGAATACTGGAGTGGAGGTGATTGGTTGTATGCCCTAAAGGTCGTTTGTTAGTCCTTCAACTTTAAAGTCCTTATCTAATTCTTTTATTAAGAGAAAGAATGTTTTTCTTGAAAAGGTCTTCCAGTGCGTGAGTCGTATTCTTGACATTGGGGCTTAGATTAGATGAACTTTTGTCCTTTCATCAAATTCTGACCTTGTACCATCTTTTTGGATACTTGATTTTCCTCAGTCCCTTTGCCTTTTTCCGTTTCTTGCTCTTGATCTTGTTTCTGTTCTTTGTCAACTGTTTTGTCTGCATGTGTTATTTGTTGTTGTTGAAATTGTTGTAGTTGTATTGTTCCTGCATCTCTTGGCAAGTGAAAAATTTAAATAACTGAATTGTTCATCACTAATGAAGATGTCCATTAATGTATGTGTTCATCCATGTATACATTTGCCTTTTTGTGTGTTTGAGTTTTTATTAGTTTGCTATGCCCTCAATATTTGTGAAGCAGTTTCATCTACTCATGAAAAACGGCAATATGATTGCTTAAGTTACATTGTTTTCTTTAGCATTGGAGTCAATACGCTTCTCCTGTACTGAACCGTCCTTCATCGTCACTCATAATTTGTTTTGTGAGTAGTATATAAAATACTATTGGTAGATAGATTTTATCTCAAATGAAAATAGTTCAGCCTCACCAAAAGTCAGTCAGGACCACCCAATATTCATGCTTGTCAAATCAGGATTTGCAGCTAAACGTTAATTGCATCCTCAACATCATAGACCTTACAGCATAGTCCTACACTAACAACTGTATATCCAAAAAGAAAATTCTACCATGCGATACCAGTTTGCATTTTCGGGTTTTGTTTTTGTTTTAGTTATCCTGTTCATTACATTCTGTATCAAGTAAAAAAAACTAGCTAATGGTGTTAGTTTAAAATATACGCAATATTGAGTTACAAGTCTACCGATAATCCAATCAGAAATTTGAGACAGTGTGATAACACTTAGACATGCAAAAGAAAATAAAGATTTCTATGTAAGAGAAGATAGCGAGTAACAAATAATAGTAAATACCAATGATTATGCTCAAAATAACTATAGACGATAATAATGCATACTCTGTGCTTTGAGTTATTAGATTTTCAACTGGCAATTTACGATTAGAATGGTAGAAACAAAAATGCTATAAATACTTGATAACTGATGCTGATTAGAAGCTAATTTGGAATTGCATTTTCAGTTACAATATTACTTCAAGGTCTCCTAATTTATTAAAGAGATGTGCAATTCCAGACGAAAATATTGGATATTCCCTGCAAGAAAACTACCACATGGGAGAAAACTTGTTTTCACGTTGGAATGCAAAATAAAAAAATGTGTAAACTGCTTAAAATATAATTTTCGCCGTTTAAAACTAAAAAATGATAATTAAATATTTTTCCGTTTGAACAAAGCGTGTGTTACAATCATTCAAAGTACAGAAGAGAGTCATATGGATGCTAATAAAGATTTCTTTAAACAAGTATAAAACCTATGAAACGGGCGAAAAATCAAATTATGCACATACAAAGCTATATGTTTGGAACGTAAAAGACGCATGGTTGTCTCGATATGGACAATGCCAAATGAATGTAGTGATACAAAGTTTGAGCAAAAAAGAAAAAAAGATACAAACCTAAATAAGGTTGCGAAATAACTAGCGCATCTGCCTAGTCTACAATTTAGG